>JADZMA010001480.1:0-18616 GCA_020796225.1 Arion vulgaris
CAACATAGAAAGTGGCATTGATTAGCCACCAATGTAAAATCTTATTAAAAATTATTATGGAAGACTGTATGGGGAAAATATAAGAAAATATCAACATAACACAAGCTGGGTTTAGACTGAACAGAGGTACACGTGACCATATATTTAAATGAGAAAATCATAGAAAATCTAGAGAGTATAATGTAGATCTATACCATGCTTTATTGACTACTCAAAGGCATTTGATTAGTAGAACATCAGGAATTGTTGGGAAGATTGGGAGAAATGGGATTTCCATTACATTTAATACAGATCATAAAAGAACTTTATTGTTAAAAATGGCGGCTGTAAGAACAGTGATGAAACATCAGACTGTTTGATATAGGGGGAGTCAGGACAAGGCTGCATTTTGTCGCCTTATCTGTTTAAATATAGCTGAAAACATCAGGAGGAATGTTACAGAAGAAGCAAAACAATACGACCCTTTTTTATACTGGGAAAGAGAGAAATACCTAAATTACGATACGCTGACGATAAGGTTACTGTAACATCACAAAGGAATGAGAAATTATTGGGAGAAGTGAAAGATAAAGAAAAAAAAAAATCTATATCTCAATGTGGCAAAATACATAATTACAAATAAACGAAAATGACAAAGAAATTTTTACAATGAGAAAAGTAGAAATGTGAACAGTTTTGAATATCTTGGTTCATGCTAACAAAGATGGAAATGGGATGAAGGAAATAAAAAAAAGAACAAACTTTGTTTTACAAAAAAATTAAATAACTCAAAACAGTATGGAACGGAACTGATAAGAAAACAAAGATCAGAATACAAAGAGCATGCATATTCCCAGTGACAACGTATGGGGGGAAGATGAATTTAATAAAGCAGGGGAAAACTTATGTGCTTTTGAATATAAGTGTCAGAAGAGTCCTTCATCTATCTTGGACAGAAAAGAGAACAAATAGATCTATCCAGAAAGAACTTAAAATCAAAGAAAATCTTGATGCTACAAATACGAAAGAAAAAAATGAGATACTTTGGACATATAAAAGACTGAACGGTTTGGGGAAGACCATCATGAAGGAGGCATACCGGCAAAGAGAAGAAGAGGAAGACCACGGAGAAGATAGATTCAGGATGTAACTGATGGTTTGAACATGAGGCTGCAGACAGGGCATCTTGCCTATGGAGAGAGGTTCCGATGGACTGTTGTGGCAAAGTTTCTGTTGGACAAGCTATTTGATGATGATGACTTGAAATAGATTAATTGTAGATGAATTACTTTAAATGATTATGGGAATCACTTGAATAGATGAATTACTTGAAATAGATTAATTTAGATGAATTACTTGGAAAAAATTTTTGGTAATCACTTGAAATATATGAATTACTTGAAATAGATTAATTTTCTTGAAATAATGTACTAGGATAAAATGAGTAATCTTGATTTTATCAGTTCCGTATGGTTGGAGTACGGAATAGCAACAGTGAGAAAACATTTTAAAACCCTAGAACTGCAAGAAGGCGAGAAAAAAATAGCATATAAATATGTCTGCTTTAAGTGTGCATCTTTGGGAGTTGGAGGGCAAACTGGTGGTCGATTCTCGTATTTGTTGACTGGGAAAAATCGCAGTCGAAAACAAATAACGGGAAATTCAATTTATTCGGCGCCAGTATCTGACACTATAAACAAAATCAGGTCATGGATCGATTGCGCTGATCAGTCACGATTCCTGGTCACTTTGTCTGGTCAACAATTTGACTAAGAAATGAATAACAAATAACACTTGATATTTAAGGTAGCCAAGTAAAATGACAAAAAACGGAATAACAAATAATAGACTCATGTAAATAAATAATAAATATATTTTTAGGAGAGCACACGACGTCATGAAATTAAATGTTTAGTAAAGTTTAAGAAATGTCATGAAATTAGATGTTTAGTGGGGTCAAGGCTCAGTCATAGGACAACGTCCGCCAGGTTTAGTGAGCTGGACTAAACACGATCCTACCCACCTTCACGTGGTGACCGGGAAACAGACAGGGATCCCGTCTGACTAAGAGGGTAAGGATCGAGGGAGAGCTACTCGGAATAAGTGAGGTGCAGACGCAGTTTCTTTTACGTTTGATGAGATCTGCTAGCAACACAGACGAGCAGAATCTCAGAGTGACTGTTTCTGCACGTCTCTTCCGATTGGAAAAACTGAATAAACAAAAACGAATCATAAGAATTGACAAGGTACGAGTCGTCAAGAGGCACATCTTATCGAAACAACGGTCGCATCAACTTTGCCAGCTCTCGGCAAGATTCAATGAAAAAGCTGCAACATGGTGTGGCGACACAATGGAAGATTGCAGTTAACTCCATACCAGAGGCGAAGCACACATACATGTATTGGATAAGGTTGGCCGAGCGCAAGTCCTAAAGTTGCGTTTTTAACCAACGAAACTGCCTTCCTGGAACAACCGGATACCATAGCAGTACTGACATTTAACATCCCCGGAAGAAATGTGGTGGGTGATGTTGGGAGCGCAAATTTAGTTGCGTTTAGAGCCTAATGAACTGACCCTCTGGATCAAAAGTTGCACAGCCCCAGTCCAGTGTTTCCAGAGGACAGGAAAAATGCAGAGTAGAACATGCAAATTGTCAAGTGCCGGCACTATTCTCAAAAAGGCGGAGAATGTTCCTTCCGGAATAAACGTGGCTAGAAAAGCAAGAAGGATAATGTAAAGGCTTGACTATTACAAAACCAAACATTGCAATGCTGGGCGACGATCGTCCTACACAGAGCAGGATGACGTCCAAACACTATGGCCCAGATCACATAAAGGCCAATTAAACAGGCAAAAAATGATCGTTTGTGTAACAAGCGCATGTGTCCCTAATGGCTGAGAATGCTTCTAATCCGTAATCACCTCATATAGTCAGAAAGGATCGGATATTGTAAACATACTCATAGGCGGTGAGCGTATGTAGCTCAAGCGGTAGTCAGCCCCGATCACAGACCCAAGCTTACCTGGTTCAAACCCATGGTGGGCAAATTTGGAAGCAAATTTGTTTCGTGGGATTTTAACAAAAGGTAAAAAAAACTCACCGTTCGAAAGCGATGGGAAACTACTGAACGTATAAGGGTCTTTGACTAAAGAAGAAAACAATGAAATTGAAAGCCATTTTTAAAGGTGACGTAAAAAAGAAAACCAGAAATTTTTGGAAACCCCGGTAAAGGGGTGAATAAAAAAAACCCCGAACTTGAATAAGGGGAAACATGGGACATAAAGAAAAACCGAAACTTCCCAAAAAGCCGGCAACAGGGTGACGTAAAGAAGAAACCCCAAGAAAGAAAAAGTAAAAAGGGTGACGATAAAAGGAAAACCAAGAAACTTTTTCCGGAACATGGGTACATAAAAGAAAAACCAAAAACGGGGAATGGGCAAAATGGGTGCGATAAAAGGAAACACGAAATTGAAAAAGCCGTCAGGGTAAAAGAAAAAAGAAGAAAACGAAATTGCAAGCGGAAAAGGGTCGTAAAGAAGAAACCCGAAACAAAAAAAACCCGGGTAAAAGGGACATAAAAAAAAAAACAAGAAATTGGGGCCGGCAAAACATGGTGACCATGGGAAGAAAAAAAAAACTTGGAACCCCTAACAGATGACGATAAAAGAAAAAACCCGTTTTTTGAAAAATAAGCCGTAAATTGACATAAAAGAAGAAACCCCAAAATTTGAAAAAGCGGTAAAAGGTGAGATAAATGAAGAAACCAGAAACTTGAAAAGGGGGGAAATGTTACAAATAAAGAAACCAGAAACTTGGTAAATGCCAAATTTATGAGATAAAAGAAGAAAACAGAAAGGGAAAAGGGCCTAAAAGATGCAAAAAAGAAAAAACCACAAATTGCAATAAAACCCGGGAACAGGGCAAAAAGAAAAAACCAAAAATTGCAAATTTAACAGGTGAAAAAAAAGAAAACAAAAAACTTGGGCAAGCCGAAATTTGGGGGACAAAAAGGCCAGAAATTTTAAAAGCCCGGTAACATGGGCGTAAAAGAAGAAAACCGAAACTTGTAAAAGCGGAACTTTTTTAACATAAAAAGAAAAAACCAAAGAAACTTGGTAAAAAGCCGGAAATTGATGAGTAAAAGGAAACCCACAAAATTGAAAAGCCGGAAACAGGGCGATAAAGAAAAAAGAAATGAAAAGGAAACATGGGAGATAAAAGAAAAAACCCAAAAACCCCGGGAAAAAAGCCGGAACTGGTGAAAAAAGAAAAAACCAGAAATTTTAAAGAACATATGAAAAAGAAGAAAACGAAACTTTTAAAAAAACCCGAAACTTACGTAAAAGGAAAACCCACGAAACCTTGAAAAACCCAACTGGGACGATAAAAGAAGAAAACCAGAAACTTTGAACAAGCCGGTTTGGGGGAAAAAAAGGAACCCCCTTGGTTGCCAAAATATCATAAAAGGCCCCGTTTTCCAACCAAAACATGGAGATAAAAGAAAAAAAGAAATTGAACAACCGGTAAATTTTGACTAAAAGGGAAAACCACAAACTTGAACCCTTTTAAATTTAGAAAAAAGAAGAAAACCACAAATTTTAACAAGCCGGAAAAAGGGACAAAAAAGAAAAACCACGAAACTTGCAAGCCAAAATGTACATAAAAGAAAAAACCAAAAACTTGGAAAAAGCCGGTAAAGGAGATAAAAGAAAAACCACAAAACTTGAACAAGCCGGTAAATGTTGACGATAAAAAGAAACCACGAAACTTGGAAAAAGCCGCAAATGGTGACGATAAAAGAAATCAAAATTTGGGAAGCCGGTAACATGGTGACATAAAAGAAGAAACCACGAAATTTTAAAAGCCGGAAAATGGGGAAAAAAAAAAGAAACCACAAACTTGGTAAAAGCCCAAAAAATAGGGTGACATAAAAGAAAAAAACCAGAAACCTGAACTGCAAATGGTGACGATAAAGAAAAAAACCCAAAACTTGAACGCCGGAAATGGACGATAAAAAAAAACCACAAATTGGTGTTGTAATAGGATAAATAAAAAAAAAACCACGAAACGGGAAAGGGAAATGGACGATAAAAGAAAAAACCCACAAAATTTGGGAAAAGCCGGTAACATGGGTGACGAAAAAAAGAAGAAACCAAAACTTGAACAAGCCGGAAAGGGGACGATAAAAGAAAAACCCACGAAACGGAAGGGGCCGGGAAATAGGGGACGAAAAAAAGAAGAAACCAGAAATTTGGGAAAAGGGAACAGTTGAGAAAAAGAAGAAACCGAAACTTGAAATGCTTAAAAATGGTGACGATAAAAGAAAAAAACCAGAAACTTGAAAAGCCGGAAAGGGTGAGAAAAAAGAAGAAACCAGAAACTTGAAAGTATAAAAAAGGGACGATAAAAGAAGAAACCACGAAACTTGGTAAAAGCGAACATGTGACGATAAAAAAGAAACAGAAACGGGA
The DNA here is from genome assembly GCA_020796225.1 of Arion vulgaris. Classification (NCBI taxonomy): domain Eukaryota; kingdom Metazoa; phylum Mollusca; class Gastropoda; order Stylommatophora; family Arionidae; genus Arion; species Arion vulgaris. The sequence continues at coordinate 5,453 of JADZMA010001480.1, forward strand.
AAAGCCGAAATTTGGGACGATGAAAAAAACAAAAAACTTGAAGCGAACAGGGGGACAAAAAAGAAGAAAACCACGAAACTTGGCGCCGAAAGGGACGATAAAAAAGAAACCACGAAATTTGGAATGGGGGAAAATTTGGGGACATAAAAAAAGAAACCAAAACTTGGTAAAAAGGGGAACAGGGTGACGAAAAAAGAAGAAACCACAAAATTTGGAAAAAGGGAACATGGTGAGATAAAAAAAGAAAACAAAATTTGGGCCCCCAAATAAATTGAGAAAAAAGAAAAAACCACGAAATTTTAAAAAAGGGAAATGGCGATAAAAGAAAAACCAGAAATTGCAAGGGTAACAGGGTGAGATAAAGAAGAAACAGAAATTGGGTAACAAGCCGAACAGGGTGAGAAAAAAGAAGAAACCACAAAAACTAAAATGCCGGAACATGTGACGATAAAAGAAGAAACCAAAAATTTTAACAAGCCGGTAAAAAAGGACAAAAAAGAAGAAACCAGAAACTTGCAATGGAACATGGGACGATAAAGAAGAAACCAGAAACTTGAACAAGGGAAATTTTTGGGACAAAAAAGAAGAAACCAAAAATTTTAAAAGGAACATGTGACGATAAAAGAAAAAAACCACGAAACGGGAAACCCCGGAAACGTGACGAAAAAAAGAAAAAACCCAAAAACTTGGAAAAAGCCGGTAAATGGTGACAAAAAGAAGAAACCCAAGAAAACTTGAAACCCGGAAAACGGGACGATAAAGAAGAAACCACAAAAATTGCAAGCCGGTAACATGGTGACATAAAGAAGAAACCAAAAAATTGGGGCAAGCCGGAAATGGGACGATAAAAGAAAAAACCCCACGAAATTTGGGAAAGGGAACATGGGAAAAAAGAAGAAACCACGAAATTTGGGTTTAAAAGGGGGAACATGATGGATAAAAGAAGAAACCAGAAATTTGGGGAAAAGCCAAAAGGGGGACGATAAAAGAAGAAACCAGAAACTTGAACGCCGGTAAAAAGGGAATAAAAAAAAAAACCAAAAACTTAAAAAGCGGTAAATGGTGACATAAAAGAAGAAACCACGAAATTCTGGGTAAATAAGGGGGGCCAGGAAAAAAAATGGTGACGAAAAAAAAGAAAAAAAAAAAACGGCAAGCGAACATGGTGACGATAAAAGAAGAAACCACGAAACTTGGTAACCCGGAAATATGAGATAAAAGAAGAAACCACGAAATTGAAAAACCCGGAATATAGATAAAAAAAAACACGAAATTTCCTTGGGGTAATAAAAAAAAAACAAAAAATTTAAACGGTGACGATAAAGAAAAAAACCCAAAAACGGGTAACAAGCCGGTAACATGGGACATAAAAGAAGAAACCAAAATTTTAAAAGGGGCCCAAATGATGACGATAAAAAAAAAACCCAATAAAAACTGGTAAAAAAGCGGTAACATTGAGAAAAAAGAAAAAAACCACAAAAATTGGGTAATGCCGAAACAGGGTGACATAAAGAAGAAACCACAAATTGGGGTAACAACCCTAAATTGACGAAAAAAGAAGAAACAAAAACGAAAAGGGAAAATTTGGGACGATAAAAGAAAAAACCCACGAAATTTGGGAACAACCCGGAAATGATACGAAAAAAGAAAAAACCCACGAAACTTGAAGCCGGTAAAAGGTGAAAAAAGAAGAAACAGAAATTTGGGAACAACCCGGTAACAGGGGACAAAAAAAAAACCCAAAAATTTTGAACAAGGGAAAGGACATAAAGAAAAACCACGAAACTTGCAAGCGGAAATAAGGAGAAAAAAAGAAGAAACCAAAAACGGTAAAAGCCAAAGGGGTGACGATAAAGAAGAAACCACGAAACGGTAATTTTGAAAGGTGACATAAAAGAAGAAACCAAAAATTTTGGAACGCCGGTAACAGGTGACGATAAAAGAAGAAACCGAAACTTGTAAAAAAGCCGGAAAAAATGGGTGAAAAAAGAAAAAAACCACAAAAACTTGGTAAAAGCCGGTAAATGGTGACATAAAAAAGAAACCACGAAACTTGGAAAAGCCGGAAATGGGGACGATAAAAGAAGAAACCACGAAATTTGGGAAAACCCCCAACAGGGGGACAAAAAAAGAAAAAAACCAAAATTTGAACAATGCAAAGGGACGATAAAGAAGAAACCACGAACTTGGAAAAAAGGAAAAAACATTGACGAAAAAAGAAGAAACACGAAACTTAAAAGCCGTAAATTAAATAAAAAAAGAAACCGAAATTGCAAGCCGAAATGTGACGAAAAAAGAAGAAACCCACAAAACTTGTAAAAGGTAAGGACGAAAAAAAAAAACAAGGCCTTTTCAAAAGCCGTAACATGGTGACGAAAAAAGAAGAAACCACGAAATTTGGGGAAAAGCCGGTAACATGATGACGAAAAAAGAAGAAACCACGAAACTTGGAAAAGCCGGTAACATGGTGAAAAAAGAAGAAAAAAGAAACTTGGTAAAAGCCGTAACGGGGACGATAAAAGAAAAAAACCACAAAACTTGGTAAAAAGCCGGAACATGGGACATAAAAGAAAAAAACCAAAAAATTTGGGGAATGCCGGAAAAATTGGTACCCATAAAAAAGAAAAAAAAAACCACGAAACTTGGAATGTAACAGGGTGAATAAAAGAAGAAACCAAAAATTTGGAAAAGCAAAATAATAAAAAAAAAGAACGGAAAAAAAGGGGAAAAAAGAAAAAACACAAAACTTGGAAAAAGGAACATGGGAAAGAAAAGAAAAACCACGAAACTTGGAAAAAGGAAATGTGACGATAAAGAAAAACCAGAAACTTGGTAAAAGGGTAAATATTTGACGATAAAAGAAGAAACCACAAATTTGGGGCAACCCGGTAACATGGTGACGATAAAGAAGAAACCACAAAAACCGCGCCGGTAAAATGACATAAAAGAAGAAACCAGAAACTTAAAAGCCGGAACATGGTGACAAAAAAGAAAAAAACCAGGAAAACGGAATGGGTAACATGGGACGATAAAGAAAAAACCCAGAAACTTTAAAAGCGGAAAGGGTGACATAAAAAGAAAAACCACGAAATTGGAAAAGCGGTAAATGTGACGAAAAAAAGAAGAAACCACGAAATTTGGAAAAGCCAACATTGAATAAAAGAAGAAACCAAAACTTCAAGCCGGAAATGGGACAAAAAAAGAAAAACCCCCGGAAACTTGGTAAAAGGGTAACAGGGTGACAAAAGAAGAAACCAGAAACTTGAAAAAGGGTAACTTTGGGACATAAAAAAGAAAAAGAAATTTGGGAAAAGCCGGTAACAGGGTGACATAAAGAAGAAACCACAAACGGTAAAAGCCGGTAACAGGGTGACAAAAAAAAGAAGAAAACCAAAAATTTGAAAAGGGAACATATGACGATAAAAAGAAACCACAAAACTTGAAAACCCGGTAACATGGGGGGAAATAAAAGAAGAAACCAAAAACAAAAAGCGTAACATGGGACGATAAAAGAAAAACCCAAAACGGAAAAGGGTAAATGGTGAGATAAAAAAAGAAATAAGAAACTTGAAAACCGGAAATTTGTGAGATAAAAAAAGAAACAAAAACTTAAAAAGCGGTAAAGGGTGACGAAAAAAAGAAGAAACCACAAAATTTGAAAAGGGAAATGGATGATAAAGAAGAAACACAAATTTGTAAAAGCGAAATTTGGGACGATAAAAGAAGAAACCCCGAAACCTTGAACAAGCCGAACATGGTGACGATAAAAGAAAAAACCAAAAAACGGAAAAAGCGGTAACATGGGACGAAAAAAAGAAAAAACCCACAAAATTTAAAAAAGCCGGAACATGGGCGATAAAAGAAAAACCACAAAACTTTAACAAAAAAAGGGGAGAAAAAAGAAGAAACCCGAAACTTGGGGCAAACCCGGAACATACGATAAAAGAAGAAAAAAAATTTGGAACAAGCCGGAACAGATGACGATAAAAGAAGAAACCACGAAACGAAGCCGGAACATGTACGATAAAAGAAAAAACCCAGAAACTTGAAAAGGGGGAACATGGTGACGAAAAAAGAAAAACCACAAAACCCGGTAACAAAAAAAGGGGCCCGGTAAAATTGGAAAAAAGGGACGATAAAGAAGAAACCCGAAATTGGAAAACAAGCCGGTAAATGGACGAAAAAAGAAGAAACACGAAACTTGGTGTAAAAACAAAAGGAAAAAAAAAGGGGGAAATTTTAAACGATAAAAAAGAAACCAGAAACTTTAATCGGCAAATGGTACGATAAAGAAAAAAACCACGAACTTTAAAAGCGAAAGGGGGACAATAAAAGAAAAAAACCAAAAATTGGTAACAAAACAGGAAGATAAAGAAGAAACCCGAAATTGGGAAAACCCGGAACATGGGGGGAAAAAAAAAAAAACCACAAAACTTCAAGGGAAAAACATGGTGAGAAAAAGAAGAAACCACGAAATTTGGTAACAAGCCGAACATGGTGACAAAAAGAAAAAAACCACGAACTGGAATGGAACATGGTGAATAAAGAAGAAACCAGAAAAATTGGGGAATGTCGGTAAAGGGTGAGAAAAAAGAAAAAAAACCAAAATTTTAAAATGTTTAAACAGGGGTGAATAAAGAAAAAACCCACGAAATTGAAGGGAAAAATGGTGAGATAAAAGAAAAAAACCAAACTTGAAGGGGTAACAGGGGTGACAAAAAAGAAAAAACCCACGAAACTTGGGAAACAAGCCGGTAAAATGAGAGATAAAAGAAGAAACCACGAACTTGAAAACCCGGAACATTGACAAAAGAAAAAAAACCAGAAATTTGGGAAAAGCCTTTTGGGAAAAAAAGGAAAAAAATTTAAAAGAAGAAAAAAAAACCAAAAATTTGGAAACGCCGGTAAAGGGTGACGATAAAAGAGAAAACAAAACTTAAAAAGTGTAAATGGAGATAAAAGAAAAAAACCACGAAATTTGAAAAAGGGTAAATGGGACGAAAAAAGAAAAAACCACAAAAACTTGGGGAAAAAAAAGCGGTAACATTGACAAAAAAGAAGAAACCACAAAACTTGCAAGCGGAAACATATGAGAAAAAAGAAAAAACCACAAAACTTGGTAAAGCGGTAACATGGTGACGAAAAAAGAAGAAACCACAAAACTTGCAAGCCGAACATGGTGACGATAAAAGAAGAAACCACGAAATTTGGTGTGAACATGGGAGAAAAAAGAAGAAACCACGAAACTTGGAACAAGCCGGTAAATGGACATAAAAGAAAAAACCACAAAACGGTAAAAAAGAAAATGTGACGATAAAAGAAAAAACCCACAAAATTGGGAACCCGGAAACATGGGACATAAAGAAGAAAAAAAAACCCAAAAATGCCGTAACATGGTAAATAAAAGAAGAAAAAAAACTGAAAAACCTTGTAAAAAAAGGCCAGAAACGTGAAAGGGATAAAAGAAGAAACCACGAAACTTGAAAACCCGGGAAAGGGGTGACGAAAAAAGAAGAAACCAGAAACTTGAAAAAGCCGGAACATGGGACATAAAAAAAAAAACCCCGAAACTTGAAAAGCCGTAACATGGGACGAAAAAAGAAAAAACCACAAAACGGCGGGGTAACAGGACAAAAAAGAAGAAACCCAAAAATTTGGAAAAGCCGGAACATGGACGATAAAGAAGAAACCACGAAACTTGGTAAAAGGGAACAGGGTGACAAAAAAGAAGAAACCACGAAACTTGCAAGGGAACATGTGACGATAAAAAAGAAAACCCAAAAAAAATTAAAAAAAAAACCAGTTTAAAAAGGGGGAGATAAAGAAAAAACCCCAAAACGGAAAAAGGGAACATGTTGAGATAAAGAAAAAACCCACGAAACTTGGTAAAAAGCCGGAAAGGGGTGAGAAAAAAGAAAAAACAGAAACTTGAATGGGAAACAGGTAAAAAAAGAAGAAACCACGAAATTTGGAACAACCCGGAAATGGGCAAAAAAAGAAAAAACAAAAACGGAATGGGTAAAAGGGGAGATAAAAGAAAAAAACACAAAATTTTGCAAGAAACTTTGGGACAAAAAAGAAGAAACCAAAAATTTGGAAACAAGCCTAACATGATGACGATAAAAGAAAAAACCACGAAACTTGGTGGCAACATTGACGATAAAAGAAGAAACCAGAAATTGAATGTCAGAAATGGTGACGATAAAAGAAGAAACCCAGAAATTTGGAAAAGCCGGTAACATGGTGACGATAAAAAAAAAACCACGAAACTTGGAAGCGGAAATTTAGCGAGAAAAAAGAAACCACGAAATTTGGGCAAGCGGTAAAGGGTACATAAAAGAGAAAAAACGAAACCGGAAAAACCCTAAAGGTGACGATAAAAGAAAAACCACAAAATTTGGAAAATTTTTTGAACAGGAACAAAAAGAAAAAACAGAAACCTTAAAAAGCGTAAAGGTGAGATAAAAGAAGAAAATTTTTTGAAGAAAAATGGCCAAAACATGGTGAGATAAAGAAAAAAACCCGAAATTGTAAAACCCGGAACATGGTGACATAAAAAAAAAACCAAAATTTTAAAAGCCGGAACATGTAATAAAGAAGAAAAAAGAAATTGGGTAAGGGTAAATTGAGATAAAGAAAAAAACCCACGAAATTGGAATGCGGAAATAGCGATAAAAGAAGAAACCAAAAATTTGGGAAAAGCCGGTAAATGGTGAGATAAAAGAAACCAGAAACTTGTTTAAAAGCCGGAACATGGTGACATAAAAGAAAAAACCCACAAAAATTGCGCCGGTAACATGGTGACAATAAAAGAAAAAACCAAAAAACAAAAAGCGGAAAAGTGACGATAAAAGAAAAAACCCAGAATTGGTCAAGGAACATTGAAAAAAAGAAGAAAAACCACAAAAACTTTAACCCGGAAACATGGTGAGATAAAAGAAAAAAAACCCAAATTTGTAACAACCGGAAATGGTGAGAAAAAAGAAAAAAACCCCGGAAATTTGGGAAGCGGAAAGGGGACGATAAAAGAAGAAAAACGAACTTGAAGCCGGTAACAGGGGTGGATAAAAGAAAAAAAACCAGAAACTTAAAGCCGGAAATGATGACATAAAAGAAGAAACCAGAAATGGTAATGGGTAAAAGGTGACGATAAAAGAAGAAAACCAAAACTTGAATGGGTTTTGGGTGACGATAAAAGAAGAAACCACGAAACTTGCCAAGCCGGAAATGGTAATAAAAAAAAAACGAAACTTGGGAACCCCGGAAAAATGGTGACGATAAAAGAAGAAAAAACAAAATTTTGAAAAGCCGGTAAATGGGACGATAAAGAAAAACCCCGAAACTTGAAAAGCAGAAAGGGGGAATGAAAAAACACAAAATTAAAAAACTAAATTTGGGACGAAAAAAGAAAAAACCCCGAAACTTGGTAAAAGGGAAAAATGAGACGAAAAAAGAAAAAAACCAGAAATTTGGGAAAAAGCCGGAACATGGTGACGATAAAAGAAGAAAACCAAAAACTTGAAAGCCGGAAATTGACGATAAAAGAAAAACCAGAACTTAAAGGGAACATGGGGACGATAAAAGAAGAAACCACAAATTTGGAAAAAGCGGTAACAGGGTGACGATAAAAAAAAAACCCACGAAATTTGGAACAACCCGGGAAAATTTGGGACGAAAAAAGAAGAAACCGAAATTTTTAAAAAGCCGGAACATGGTGACGAAAAAAGAAGAAACCAGAAACTTGAACAAGCCAGAAATGGTGACGATAAAGAAAAAAACCGAAACGGGAAAGTTAACATGTGACGAAAAAGAAGAAACCAAATTGGAAAAAGGCCAACAGGGACGATAAAAGGAAACAGAATTTTGGGGAAAACGTAAATGGAAAAAAAGAAAAAACCACAAATTTTTTAAACAACAGGTGACATAAAGAAGAAACCAGAAATTTGGAAAAGCTGGTAAAGGGACGATAAAGAAAAAAACCACAAACTTGGAAAACGGTAAATGGTGACAAAAAAGAAGAAACCAGAAACTTTTAACGCCGGTAACAGTGACGAAAAAAGAAGAAACCAGAAATTTGGGAAAAGCCAAAAAATGGTGACGAAAAAAGAAAAAAACCCGAAACTTGGTAATTTTTGGAAAAATTGACGATGGGAAGAAACCACGAACCGGTAAGTTAACATATGAGATAAAAGAAAAAAAAACGAAACTGGAAAAACCCCCAACATGTGAGAAAAAAAAAAACCAAACGGGGTAACAACCCGGGAAAAGGCATAAAAAAAGAAACCACGAAACTTGAAAAGCCGGAAATGGTGACGAAAAAAGAAAAAAACCACAAAATTTTGGCAAGTCGGAACATGGGACAAAAAAGAAAAACCCAAAAACTTGAAATTCATAAAGGGGAGAAAAAAGAAGAAACACAAAATTAAAAAGCCGGAACAGGTAGAAAAAGAAAAAAAAACCCGAAACTTTGAAAAGTTGGAACGGGGAGAAAAAAGAAAAAACCACAAAAATTTAACAAGCCGAAAATTTGGACATAAAAGAAAAAACGAAACTTGCAAGCCGTAACATGGTGACGATAAAAGAAGAAACCACGAAACTTGGAAAAAGCCTAAAGGGTGAATAAAAGAAGAAACCACAAAATTTTGAAAACCCGGAACATGGTGACGATAAAAGAAGAAACCACGAAACCCGGGTAAAAGCCAGTAACTTTGGGACGATAAAAGAAGAAACCACAAAACTTGGAAGCGGTAAATATGATGACGATAAAAGAAAAAACCCGAAATGGAAAAAGCCTAACAGGGGTACATAAAAAAAAAACCACGAAACTTAAAACCCGGAACATGGGAATAAAAGAAGAAAAAAAAATTTTGTAAAGGGGAACGGGGACGAAAAAAAGAAAAAACCACAAAATTTGCAAGGGTAAATGGTGACGAAAAAGAAAAAAACACGAAACTTGAAAACCCGGTAAATGATGACGAAAAAAGAAGAAAACCACGAAATTTGAAACAAGCCAAAATGAGAAAAAAAGAAGAAACCAAAAACCCTTTTGGGGTAAAAAGCTGGTAAAAATTTAAAAGGTTGACGAAAAAAGAAAAAAACCAAAAATCCCTTAAAAAAAAAAGCCAGAAAAAATGAAATGGTGAGATAAAAAAAAAAAAAATTAAAAAGGGAAAATTTTGGGAGATAAAAGAAGAAACCAAAAACGGTAAAAGCCGGAACATGGGACATAAAAGGAAAACCACGAAACTTGGTAAAAGCCGGTAACAGGGAAAAAAAGAAAAACCAGGAACTTGAAAGTTGTAAATGTGAAAAGAAGAAACCAAACGAAATTAAGCGGTAAAAAAGGGAGATAAAGAAGAAACCACGAAACGGAATGTCAAACTTTGGGACGAAAAGAAGAAACAAAAAATTTTAAGGGGTTAAATGAAGGGAAAAAAGAAAAAAACCCAAAAATTTAAAAATGCAAATGGTGACGTAAAAAAGAAAACCACGAAATTTGGGAAAAAAGGGTCAGGGTGAGATAAAAGAAAAAAAAAAAACGAAACTTGGGGGCAAGGGTTTAAAAATGGGTGGAATAAAGAAAAAAACCACGAACGGAATAACCCGGTAAAGGGTGAGATAAAAAAAAAACCAGAAATTTAAGCGGTAAAGGGGTGACGAAAAAAGAAAAAAAACCACCGGTAAAAGCGGAAACATGAGACGAAAAAAGAAGAAACACGAAATTTGAAAAAGCCGGAAAAAGGGACGATAAAGAAGAAAACCACGAAACTTGGTAAAACCCGTAAATGGGAGAAAAAAGAAGAAACCACGAAACTTGAAAAGCCGGAAAAATTGAGAAAAAAGAAAAAAACCAGAAACTTTTTAAAACCCGAACATGGTGACGATAAAAGAAGAAACCAAAACTTGTAAAAGCCAACATGGTGACGATAAAAGAAAAAAACCACGAAATTTGAATGCGGTAACAGGAGACGATAAAAGAAAAAACCCAGAAATTGGGCAAGCCGGAACATGATGACGAAAAAAGAAGAAAAAAACGAAACTTGGAAAAACCCCGAAATGGAGAAAAAAGAAAACCACAAAATTGAACAAGCCTACAGTGACGAAAAAAGAAGAAACCACGAAATTTTTAAAACCCTTAAATTGACGAAAAAAGAAAAAAAACCACGAAATTGGGAACAACCCTAAATTGAGATAAAAGAAAAAAAGAAATTTGGGAACAACCCGTAAAGGGTGACGAAAAAAGAAAAAAACACGAAATTTTAAGGGAAAAACGGTGACGAAAAAGAAAAAAAAACGAAACTTAAAAGCGGAAAAACAGGGTGACGATAAAAGAAAAAACCCACGAAACTTGAACAAGCCAAACAGGGTGACAAAAAAGAAAAAACCCACAAAATTTGGGGTAACAACCCAACATTGACAAAAAAGAAAAAAACCACGAAATTTGGAAAAGCCGGTAACATGGGAAAAAAGAAGAAACCACGAAACTTAAAAAGCGGTAAAAAGGGTGAAAAAAAGAAAAACCCACAAATTTGGGAAAAACCGAAAGGTGACGATAAAAGAAGAAAACCACAAAATTTGGAAAAAGCCGGAATGGGGATGACGATAAAAAAAGAAACCAGAAATTAAAAAAGCCGAAAATTTGGGACGATAAAAAAAAAAACCAGAAACTTGGAAAAAGCCTAACATTGACGATAAAAGAAGAAAAAAAATTTTGAATCGAACATTGACGAAAAAGAAAAACCACGAAACTTGGTAACAAGCCGTAAAGGGTGAGAAAAAGAAAAAAACCACAAAATTTGGGGAACAAGCCAAAAAATGATGACGAAAAAAAGAAGAAACCACGAAACTTGGTAATGCAAAAATAAGACGAAAAAAGAAGAAACAAGAAATTGGCAACCCGGAAAGGGTGACGATAAAAGAAAAACCAAAAAATTTGAAAAGCCGTAAATATGACGAAAAAAGAAAAAAACCACGAAATTGGTAACAACCGGTAAATGGACATAAAGAAAAAACCAAAATTTGAAAAAGCGGAACAGGTGACGAAAAAAGAAAAAAAACCACGAAACTTGAACCCGAAAATTTTGGGACGATAAAAGAAAAAACCCAGAAACTTGTAAGGGTAAATGGTGACGAAAAAAGAAAACCACGAAACGGTAAAAACCGGTAAAGGGGACGAAAAAAGGAAAACCACGAAATTTGGGAACAACCGGAAAACATGGACGATAAAAGAAAAAACCACGAAATTTGGGGAAACAACCGGAACATGGTGACGATAAAAGAAAAAAACCACGAAACTTGGTAAAATCCGTAAATGGTGACGATAAAAGAAAAACCACGAAACTTGGTAACAAGCCAGTAACGATGACGATAAAAGTTCTAATGTAGCCAACATTATGTCAGGCAGTTTATAATTCAAGTTCTAATGTGGTCAACCATCATGTCAGGCGTCTATACATTCAGTTCTAATGTAGTCAATATTATTCGGCGTCATACATTCAAGTTCTAATGTAGCCATCAGGGGCCGTCTCTTCATTCGTCAATGTAGTCAACATTATGTCAGGCCGTCTATACATTCAAGTTCTAATGTAGTCAACATTAGTCAGCCGTCTATACATTCAAGTTCTCATGTAGTCAACATTATGTCAGGCCGTCTATACATTCAAGTTCAATGTAGTAAACATTATGTCAGGCCGTCATACATTCGTTCTAATGGTAAACATTTGTCATCCCGGGTCTATACGTTCTAATGTTGTCAAAACCATGTCGGCCGTCTATACATTCAAGTTCTAATGTGTGAACATCATGTCGACCGTCATACTTTCAAGTTCTAATGTAGTCAACATTATGTCAGGCCGTCTACTTTCGTTCCATGTAGTCAACATCAGTCGGCCGTCATACATTCAAGTTCTAATGTAGTCAACATCATGTCGGGCCGTCTATACATTCCGCAATAATAACATTATGACAGGCCGTCTATACATTCAAGTTCAAAGTTGTCAACTTTATGTCGGGCCCGTCTATACATTCGTTCTAAGGGTTAACATTTTTCGGGCCGTCTATAATTCAAGTTTAATGGTCAAACGTCGCCGTCTATATTCAAGATCTAATGTTAACACTGTCGGCCTTAAAGATATATTCGGGGCCCCATTTAAAGGATAGGAAAAACAAAGGGGTTTAAAATTGGGAGGTTGGGGTTTATTTTCTTGAAATTCCCCCAAACCACCCCAAAAGCTGCAGCAGCACTATTCTATCGGCTATCACGGTAAAATACTTCCCATGTTCGGCTAGACTGATGAACCTTTTTCTTAATTTTAACGTGGTTTTAAAGGGGGCCTTTTTTTCCGAAATTTCCCAAGCCTGTTTTTTGGGGCCATTTTTTTTTTTCCTTATCCCTACTAAACGTTGACATCTGAGAACGTGTTATGTCGTCATGTCCGTTTTTGGGGGCCGGGCTGGCCCAATTTTAAATTTTAACAGGGGATGGAGCTTTGCCCGGAATGGGGGCGAATTTGGCAATTGTTCAAGAGAAATTTTCGTCACTGTTTTTTAAAAATGGTTTTTGTCCATTTGTTTCTGTAGTGAGGTTTGGGCGGCCTCATAACTGACCGAGATCATTTTGGGGTGTGCCGCCTTTTTGGCAGTTTGTGGGTGGTTTTTCCCCTGTTACAGGGGATGGATCCGAATGGGTGGGGAGGAAAAAAAGGGGGAAAACCAGAAAATTTAAATTTAAAACATGAAAAAAAAGCATAGTTTTAAAAAAATAAACAGTGACGAAAAAACCAATTTTTTTCGACCAACAATTTTAATATTTTGCAATAATGTTTGCCGCTTCTCTTCCCGGAGGACACCCTTTTGTCTTGGGGGAAAAACGGATGTTTTTGTCTTGAAAGGCCTTGTTGGTCAAATTTTGCTTTTGGGATGAGCGTTAGTTCATCGACGGTTTTTTGACCTTCTGCTCTGTTTTCCTCACTTTTGAGTGCCGTATGACCAGAGCATCGGTAAAATCACGACCCTTTTTGCGGCCCCTTTTCTAGGATCATTTCGGCCACAGCTTACCTCTGTCTTCCCCGGGGTTATTCATATTTGCCTGTCAATCGCCGTACCCTCACCTTCGGGGGTTTAAACCCTACCTCCCCCGCTTTGCTGATTGCGTTTTTGGGGATC
>JADZMA010001481.1:0-18591 GCA_020796225.1 Arion vulgaris
GTACTGCAAGATTGTCAACTGATAGCAGGTATAGGAAAAGAAACATGACGGCAGAGCACGTACTGCAAGATTGTCAACTGATAGCAGGTATAAGAAAAGAAACATGACGGCAGAACACGTACTGCAAGATTGTCAACTGATAGCAGGCATAGGAAAAGAAACATGACGGCAGAACACGTACTGCAAGATTGTCAACTGATAGCAGGCATAAGAAAAGAAACACGACGGCAGAGCACGTACTGCAAGATTGTCAACTGATAGCAGGCATAAGAAAAGAAACATGACGGCAGAACACGTACTGCAAGATTGTCAACTGATAGCAGGCATAAGAAAAGAAACATGACGGCAGAACACGTACTGCAAGATTGTCAACTGATAGCAGGTATAAGAAAAGAAACATGACGGCAGAACACGTACTGCAAGATTGTCAACTGATAGCAGGCATAAGAAAAGAAACATGACGGCAGAGCACGTACTGCAAGATTGTCAACTGATAGCAGGTATAAGAAAAGAAACATGACGGCAGAACACGTACTGCAAGATTGTCAACTGATAGCAGGCATAAGAAAAGAAACATGACGGCAGAGCACGTACTGCAAGATTGTCAACTGATAGCAGGCATAAGAAAAGAAACATGACGGCAGAACACGTACTGCAAGATTGTCAACTGATAGCAGGTATAAGAAAAGAAACATGACGGCAGAACACGTACTGCAAGATTGTCAACTGATAGCAGGTGTAAGAAAAGAAACATGACGGCAGAACACGTACTGCAAGATTGTCAACTGATAGCAGGTATAAGAAAAGAAACATGACCTCAAAACACAGAGAAGCTTCGCGAGAAGCTGTACAGAGGAACGGAGTCCCTTAAGAACACGGTAAAATTCATGATAAAAGTTGGTTCATCAGTCTAGGCCGGGATCGAGAGAGAGAAAGAGCGTATCGATTGGCTGGCTGAAGAATGGGAAAAAGCAACTAGGACCAGATAAGGTAAGTTGTTCTACCATACAGTAAATTAACTAACTGGAATTATTGTTTCAAAGGGTAGCTCAATCAACAATAAAGATGTTAAAGGGCTCACATCAGATACAGAGCAGAATAAAAGATGGGCATAACATTTTTTAAAAATCCTAAATCGCTCAAAATTACTAAAGTTAGACATGAGTCTAGAAAGCAATCTCTACCAATTAATGAAGAATTGACAAATGTCACTGAGATCAATGATGCAATTTGTTCCCTGATAAACAATAAGGCAGCAGGCGATGACAACATTACTGCAGAAATACTTAAAGCGGCAGATGATACAGCAATTAGACAGGTGACAAAAATATTTAATAAAATATGGGAAGAAGTGACAGTCCCAGATCAATGGAAAAAGGGAATCTCATAGATTAAAACAACCGGAGAGAGATCATCTATTATCAGTAATGACCAAGACTTTTTTATGAAATCATTCTCAACAGAAACGAAGGAGCCGTGGATAAAACCTAAAAAAACAAGTTGGTTTTAGACCTGGGAGAAAATTCTTAGACCAAATAATTACTCAAAGACTAATCTTGGAGGAACATATTGAGAAGCAACAATCGCTGTTCCTAAATTTTATCGATTTGAAAAAGGGTTTTGATGGTCAACAAAGAATCTCCCTGTGGAATATTATGTGATGTTATGGAGTATAAGCTATAATAATAAACATTATCAAAGCGTGTATGATGATTCAAGAAAAGACAAAATTGTTATCCATAGCAGCAAAAGTTGGATTGCAGATAAGCTATGAAATGAGAAATAAATAAAAGACAAATATAATGAAGACACATATCACAAGTAGTGCAGATATGATGCTGGAATCCAAAAAGATAAAAATAACGGAGCAGTTCACCTATTTGTGTAAAATAGTGAAACATGTACAAAGTACTATAGTTTTACAAAATACAGAAACTGAAGATAAACAGCAACGTTTCGACCAAAAGGCCTTTATCAAGCAAACGATACAATAGGAGTGACGAATTTCAAAGAACACTACACATGGACGATTACAGAAACATTCAAATGTATCTAATGTTTTGTAGCAATTTTGATTGCACGGGAATATTAAAAAGGAATTATGCTATGTATTGTCAAAGCAACATTAGATTTTAAAAATTTTAATAAAATATATAACTCCAAGTTTTAAAACTAAATTACGAATTTTCAACTGCAGTTTTGTATCAATCCTAACATATGCCAGCAAGAATTAACCACACATAATTACACTTGATATAGCATGAAGCACGGCTTCCTTTATATTATACTTCTGGTGGCTTCACATGAAGACACACTGATTGTAAAACCGTCAACTTATTTCTCAATGTTAGAAGTACACTAGTGGATGTCTGAAACCGTTGGAAGGAGACGTACAAACGGGTAACGGTAAGATTATACAAACATAACAATCCTACTGTACAACACTGGAATTATACTGTAGCGCGGTGTTTGATCTAACCGGTTAAAGGGCAGTCGTCAGAGCCGACTCATTCTGTAAGAACTTGGGAAGCTAGACTAAGGCAAATTGCTGAAATAAAATCAGAGTATATCTGGAAAAATCAGAAATAAAACTCAACGTCTTTTGTCTCACAAGAATGCTATCATCTATCAAAGTGCTAGAACTTTACAATTGACTAGGTGTTTGATATATAGTTTAATTTGTTCTATGACAAGACTGAAACTAGAGCTCGATCTATAAAGTGATGTTCGTGTGAAAACTTTGTTTATTCTTTCTTCTATTATGATCTGGCATAAAACTGACATTTGTATCTGGCAACTCTTATTTAAACTAGTCACAAAGATGGTGGGAGATTTACCGTAGAGAGATATTCATGTTTTGTCGTTTTCGATTTGAAATCTTTGTTCCGTCTAGTTATCACTACATATATAGAATCATCTTTCTGATTGTAGACTTTTGCTCGTAAGTAGGGCCTACCTAGTGATTTACCAGTCTTGAAAAAAAATTAGGACACTTCTGAAAACAATTGAGACTCAATTTGAGTCATCTCTTGACGCCTATGCGCCCTAGGCTAGAGTAGGTAGTGTACTCTACACTCCTTCCACTGAGTGCTGATCAGTGACATAACCGTTACTTACATTTTGAGCAAAAATATTCAAAATGAAATTACCATATTTTAAATAATTCTAAATTAGTATTTCTCATATTAAAGTGACATGTCACTGGCAGTCCACATGATTTGCTTTATAAGAACAATATTGGTTATTGGTTACTAAACTGACGTCATTGCACTCCAGGCAGACCCATATAGGTGCTCAGTCTCCCCAACAGATATCGAAGAGTATGCATACTGATGGTGCCCTTGGCTCGCTGATTAAACACACCTCTCACTCTGCCTCTCAGGCATCCAGTTCGACTTGAGCAACGGGTAACTCCAAACTGCTTAAATCACTGGATCGATTCAACATCGATTTTAGTGTCCTCATCCAACAGAGAGTCGCGAAGAGACCGAAGAATATCCCCCTTATCCATCTTCAACTCCCCAACAATCGATGCTGTTGATGCAAGCCTGTCGCTCTCTCATTACCGTAAACACCCGCATGCCCAGGACAGAATATCCACGTAAGCCGCTGGAGGTTAGAAACTTCTATAGACGACATCCACTCATACCGAAACCTGCCCTTCTGGATCTTGTGAAGCATCGACTGAGAGTCAGATACAACAACTGCCCCAGTAAATGAAGTCCCAGAAATCCAATGGAGGGCAGCAGTAACGCCTCAACCTCCATCCTCATACTAGAAGTAGTTGTCCTGTATGCCCCACTTTGCTCTGCAACAACCCTACCATGCGCATTAGCCAAGAAACCCCAGCCGGATTTCTCACCACGTTGAACCGACCATCGGTATATACAACAACATCATCATCCCTTGCATTATCTTCTATCAGCTGCTTAACTGCGAGATCAGCCTTCATGTTGCCCCAATCTCTACATTCTCTTCCAAGAGTAATGATAACGTTGAGATAGTTCATCATGCTACCATCTAACATATAAGAACAATAGAACCAGTCAAGCAAGATTCAGTCATTGTGATGTCGTCTATCATTCATAAACAATCTTTTTCTCTATGAATGTCGTTCTATAGTGGATCTCAGGGCACACATATATCCTAGGAAATAACAATACAGACCACCTAGCTAAGCAAGCATTATCAAAACTGCAAATGGACAAAACTGTTGCCGTTGGAATACAAAGTATAAACATCTTTACAAACAAATCCAGAGAAGATTTGCTTAACAAAACCAATGGTCTATTTAGTCTATATAGGCGACTGGCCATATATGCAGAAATAAACAGACCAAACTTTAGGGACAAAATAAGTCTACTACAACGACAATATCTTTGCAGTATTTTTCATCTAGGAATGGAACATTGGGATGAATTACCACCTAGATAGTGTAAACTCCACTCACCTATCCCACTAGAAATTATGGGGGGTCTCCTAAGTGGTTAAGCCTTTTGCTTTGTGAGTTGAAGGTCGGGGCTTTGAATCCGGACCACACCAATTATGTTCGTGAGTGCAGTTTTTTCCAGAGACCCCTAGGATTGTTACTGAAGCTACAGAGTTTGTGCAATACTCTCGGCGTGTGGTGTGCCATTTCTGCGGAGAGGGACCGAGTCATATGGGGTAAAACACAGCATAATGAAGTCAATCCTTCGACTTTAAAACTAGAAATTATGATCATGCAGATGAGACAGTACATAATATCCTGCTAAAATGCCATAGACTACAAAAAGTTAGACAAGAACTCCTCCCACCTCAATCATAATGCCTTTTGTGGTAGCCTCCCACAACTACAGAGGACATAGAGATTCTGCAGGGTGTTCAAGATAATTGCAGCTCCATTGACAAATCGAATGTTGCCAGATAGCCTATCGCGTTGTGTCTGTTACTATTTAACCCGGTTCTGACTAGCTGTCCTACGTCACATTTGTTCATCGCCCCTTCCCTTTACAATTACATATCGTCACACAACCTTGCATATACTACGTCATAGCTGCCTTCTCATTTCATACATATATGCAGATTAGCTCCATTCACAGACCACTTTTATCTTGAACACCATGTATAATTTAGCATTGACTGCTCAAGATTGAAAACTTACAGACCTGGTTAGAAGAAGAAGAAATTATACAATACAGAAATCAGGAAGGATATCTTGTGAGAGTTGTTGAGAGAAATGCTTAGACACTGTTTCTATTAACTACATCAGTTGTCCATCAATATGTGACAGTCTACATCACAAACTTCTATTTAGACTAAGACAACTAGTTTTTGTTAGAAATATTGTTTTGTAAAAATTGAATTCATTTAGCCATTGCATATTTTTTTTTATTTACCACATATATTTGTAAATGTATATGATATCCTGAAAGAACTAAATGTTAAAGACAATTGGCTGATAAACAACATACTATATAGAAAAATTAGATACTTTGGTCACATCAAGCATCACGATGACCTGGAGAGAACAATATTAGAGGGCAGGGTCCCAGGACGCAGAGGCAGACCAAGAAGAAGATGGCTACAAGATATTAAAGAAACCATGAATATGACCATCAGTGAAGTGAGTGAACTGGCTAGAGACAGTTAATTTCTCTCTCTATGATCCGGCCTAGACTGATGAACCAACTTTTATCATGAATTTTAACGTGGTTTTAAGGGACTCTGTTCCTCTAAAAGCTTCTCGCGAAGCTCTGTGTTTGGGCCAGTTTCTTTCTTATACCTGCTATCAGTTGACAATCTTGCAGTACATGCTCTGCCGTCATGTCCGTCTTTCGCAGGGCGAGGCTAGTTATGCCAATTTTAAATTTGTTAAAGATGTAGGCATGAGCTTGTTGTGGCTGAATGCGGATGCAAGTATGACAATTTGTTCACTGAGACAGACCATAGTACCCGTCGCTGTTGTTGCACTGAGGATGGTCTTTTGACCATTTGTCTTTATAGTGCCAGATGATGGTTCTGGCTTCCTCATAACTGTTCTCGAGATCCCGTCTGAGGTAGTCACCCGCCTTCTTTAGCTAGCTTGTCGGCGTGTTCATTTCCGCTTATGTTGCAGTGTGAGGAGTTAATTTCAGATGCTCTGCAAAAGGCAACATCCTATAAGGATCACACCAAAGATGATGATATGAAGTAGGTGAGAGGTCACAGAGTTCAACATTTGTTGTGTTTGTTTAAATCATTTTAGATTTTCTGAAGACATGGACATGAATGAAAATGTCAACATGCAGATCAGGGAAGTTAGCTTGGCTGAGGGAATAGTTGGACAGGAGGGAATCAGACAGTCTAGACAAATGGGAGAAGATGATAAGAGGAATATAAAAGATGGTCAGTCAGTTATTTGTCATGTGTGTGATGTGGTTTACTACATGGTTGTGTGATCTGTGAGGTTGTAGTCATATGACATGTTTGTGATGTGATTGTTGACATGTTATGATCGACTACTGTTACATTGTATTGATGTCTGCTGTTAGATGTTATTGATGTCTGCTGTTACTTGATATTGATTTCTTCTGCTACTTGATATTGATTTCTGCTGTTAGAAGTTATTGATGTATATTGTTACATTGTATTGGTGTCTACTGTTACATTGTATTGGTGTCTACTATTAGATGTTTTTGATGTCTGCTGTTACATGTTATTGATGTCTGCTGTTAGATGTTATTGATGTATATTGTTATATGTTATTAATGTCTGCTGTTGAGAATTCTATTGAAGGACTTGCTCTGCCAGAGGTTTCTGTAGGGTTATCTCACCAATATTCTTGAGTTGGACCTCAATGGGTTTGTGGGATCAGGGTTTATTTTGGGTCAGATACTGACCTTTCATCAGAACCATATTAGTAGATACAGGAAGCACCAGATCCTATAGTATACCAACCAAGAACATGTGGTGGGTTTTAGTGCAGGAATTTCTTGTTTTCTAGATAAGATTTGTCAACAGTCTTATTTCTCATTTGTATTCTGTTTTGTGTTGTCTTTTGGGATAACTCAGTGTTGGAAAAAATTCAATGATAAAATAGCACTAGAATTAGGAAATTGTGGAGAAATATGATCAGCAGCTACTGAACAATAGTGTATCTTGCAGATGTCAGACTATTAGATGAGAATTTAAGAAACGAGCTAGCAGACTTCAGGAGAAACAGATATTGAATAAATTATAGTTTCACTTTCAGAAATAATGTTCACAATAGTAAACACTAATTGACATAAATTTTATCAAAGTTTTGTGACAGGAATGTCTGGTGCAGAATACTGAGAGTATATGTCTGTAAATTAGCAAAAGTCTGTATATTAAATTCACGTTCAGTGTTGGTCAGAGAAGCAAATTGTTGGAAGTAAATTTGTGATTGTGACAAGGGAGTTTTGTATCAAACGTCATCAGACTGTTATAGACTTGGTAATGGGGTCAAAGGCGCAAGGAAGCGGCACGCCAGGATTAGGGAGATGGCTCTAATCCCCTGCTCTCACCTCCAAGTGGTGACTCTGGTAACAGACAGGTAGTTCGGTCTGGCTAAGAGGGCAGGTGCCGTGGGAGAGCTACTCTGGGGCAAGTAGAGATGCAAAGGTAGTCATGCTTGATGGGATTATGGGATCCGCTCGCATCATAGTCGAGCGAACTCCCTGAGTGACTATTAATGCTTGCCTCTCCCGGCCGATGGGAAAAGCTTGAAGGATACATGTGGAAACTCGTGGGTCGAAACTCGGAGACCGCGCATTCGCTCTCTTGAGTCTCCTCTCTTGAACCGATGGGTATGCTGGTTGACGAGTTGGACCGCACGTTGGTCCACATAGGTTAAAAGTCTAGCCCCCATCACAGAGATGGGGGCACAAATCAAAGACATCGAAGAGACGTTGACTCGCCTGTGACGAAATTCGGATGCTCTCTCTTGAGCCGCTTCTCTAGAGCCGATGAGTATGCTGGGAGTCAAGTTGCACGTGGGCCATCATGGGGCGAAACTCAGTTTTGCCCCAGGAAGTCGGACAGCCCAGTGGGAATTGACGGAAATGGTGATGTAGGCACTAGGGCAGAGCGAGCACACATACGGACGTTGCAAGGATGGCACCACATGGGGCGAAACCCGTGACCCTATCTCATGGGTGGGAGACCGGGTTGAGACGGAGACAGCCCAGGCAAATGTGAGCACGATACGAAAGGCACGAAAAATGTGAGCTCGGAAAAAGCCAATGGTGACCAGGCACCAGGGCAGAGCTAGCACACACGCTGGCAAAGCCATAGTGGGCCCCATTGAGGGGCAGGCCGGCATGGAAAGCGAGGCAGGCACTGCAGCGGCGAGCATGGCAGGCAAGAGGGTGTGCGTCCCACCCACATGAGCAGAACAACTGGAAAACCCAGCACTGGCAAAACCAGAGCAAGTACGGTAAGCATGGCAGGCAAGAGGGTGTTGCGTCCCACCCAAATGTGCAGACCAACTGAAAAGCACAGCAGTGGTAAGGCCAGTGCGCATTTCCACCACAGGAACTACTGCTCCTTGTAGTTTTGATTGGGTACAATCAAAGGCTAAGCGAGACAAACCGTACAAAAACCTGGACGGGCGGCAAACCAAGGTGTTCATTAAAACGACTGGTTTTGCTGGGCAGATGGCGCTCATAAGCCCGGCAGGGCAGGCCGTATAAGGGTCGCTGCCCTAAAGAAAATGGCAACACGCTGCCTTGTGGGTTTTGGCTGGGGACAGCCAAAGGCTAGCGGAGAGCAAACCGCACACAAATGCTGGCTGAAATCGAACACACCAGCGAAGGATAAGCAACTGTGCTAGAATAGGTGCTGAAGACTTGTGCACGTACATCACATTTTGATGTTTGGCAGTTTATAGAATGATAAAAATGGCTTAAGAACAATCGCGAGAGAGAAAGAGACTTGGTGATTAAACAGATGGCAGATGACATTCCTAGAGAAATGAGTTGGAAAATAAAATCCGTACTGGAAGAGTTCTGCCTCTGTTGGTGTCTGTTCTAATTTGTTCAAGACTGAAATAGTTTCAGTTGTATCAAGTGTGGTGTCAGCTGCATGTTTGGTGGAGTACAACTCTGAATAGTACTCCACTCAGCGCTGTACCTGCTTTGTGTGGTTGATTAAAACTTCCACCTTTATTTATTCTTGGAGGAGCACATTCTTTTTTTAAAGTCTGACCAAAGCTTTCCTGCCACTTTCATAACTACTTCTTATGTATCCTGTATTAAAGTCTGACTAAAGCTTTCCTGCCACTTTCGTAACTACTACTTATGTGTCCTGTATTAAAGTCTGACTAAAGCTTTCCTGTCACTTTCGTAACTACTTCTTATGTATCCTGTATTAAAGTCTGACTAAAGCTTTCCTACCACTTTCGTAACTACTTCTTATGTATCCTGTATTAAAGTCTGACTAAAGCTTTCCTACCACTTTCGTAACTACTACTTATGTATCCTGTATTAAAGTCTGACTAAAGCTTTCCTGCCACTTTCGTAACTACTACTTATGTATCCTGTATTAAAGTCTGATCAAAGCTTTCCTGCCACTTTCGTAACTACTGCTTATGTATCCTGTATTAAATAAAAGCTGGATACTTCTGCATAATTCCTGCCAGTAATTGTTTCCAGTGCCTAGGCTTCTTTTTTGTAGTTCTATAGGACAGTTTTGTTTGTTTGAAATAACTTTTTCAAATAATTACAGGGAGATGGAGTTGGGATTTATCTTTCATCAAATTGAGGTCATATTTTCATTTCACATATTCTCCTGTACATTGTGGAGGACAAAATCAACAACCAAGAGTTAGCCAACAAGTGCCGCCAGGAAGATATGTGTCTAGTGATAAAAGTAAAACACTGGAGCTGGGTAGAACACATACTCTGAAGTGATCTGAAAGCCATCATAAGAACTGTCATTTAGTGGACACCAGAAGGAAAGAGCAGATATACAGACAGAAAAAATCCTAGCAGTTAACAAAAGAGACAGAGATACTAGTGTAGGTCAGACTTAGATTTACCATGTAAATTACAGTCACAGATTACTTACTTACTTAATCCCGTCATGCCTAGTGACACATGGGGCTTCAGAAAGGACTTTCCATGCTCTCCTGTCCGTGCAACCTTCAGCGCAGAGCTCCACGTCAGAGATGCGGTGTCAGTTCCTCTTCCATCATGCGCCTCCATGTTGTCCGTGGTCTGCCTTTCTTTCTCTTTCCCTCTGGTGTCCAAGTGAGGGCTATCCTTGCAGGCATTTCTTGTCTCATTCTCATAACATGTCCGAGCCATTTCCATCTTCTCTTTTTGAGTATGTCATTCATTGCCTCTTGTCTTGTGTCTTGGAGTAGTTGGTTTTTGGATATTTTTACTGGCCAAAGATTCCCAAGATTCTGCGAAGACAAGAGTGGTGGAAAACTGACAGCCTGCTAGTATCTCCTTTGGTCATCCTCCAACACTCCGATCCGTAGAGCAAAACTGGCAAAACAATGCTTTTATAGAGTTTAAGCTTTGTGGTCCTATTGTAGATTTTGGACTTCCATACTGGTTTCATTCTGGCAAAAGCGGTTCTGGCCTTACTCAGACGTGATTTTATATCTTCCTCTGTGCCACCATTTAGTGTCAGTACGCTACCAAGATATGTAAACTGCTCAACCCTTTCCAGTGTTTCATCTTCTAACATTACTGGTTGTTGGATTTCACTGTTTGTCATAATTTTTGTTTTTCCTGTGTTTGTTTTGAGGCCTACTGTCTTTGCCGTGCTGTGAAGTATTGTACTTTTCTCTTGTATATGTTCATATTTGTGTGACACCAGGGCTATATCGTCTGCAAAGTCCAGGTCCTCAAGCATCTCGAAAGGGTCCATCTTATTCCTCTTGGTGCTTGTTGTTTTATGGCATTTTAGCACCCAGTCAATTGTAATACTAAACAAAGAGAGGACATTACGCATCCCTGTCTTACACCAGATTTTACTGGGAATGTTTTGTTGGAATTCTTTAGGTTGCAGGAGAAATCTTTATAGAAGAGGGCTATGATGTTAACAAGCTTCTGCGAGTACGCCGTATTGTCTCAGTATCTTCCATAGGCTGTCTCTGTGGACGCTGTCGAATGCCTTTTCAAAATCTATGAAGTTGATATATATAGTCCTTTGCCACTTGCTACATTGTTCTAAAATGTTACGCAGGGTAAATATGTGTTCATTTGTTCCTCACAGTCACAGATTGAGCAAGGTGAAGTGATTTTATTGTTACCCTGCAAGATGTCACACTAAGGCATGTCATCACTGAATGTCACTGTAGATCAGCAGCACACAAGAATAAGAAGAAGAGCATGGCTTTGTGTGGAGAAAAGTCTACAATAGAAATGATAAACAATTTCAGATATAGCAAGTTGTAGCAAGAGATATGATCTACTTTAACAGTTGACACAACACTAGAAGACAAAAGATATAACAAGTTGTAGCAAGAGATATGATCTACTTTAATAGTTGACACAACACTAGAAGACAAAAGATATAACAAGTTGTAGCAAGAGATATGATCTACTTTAACAGTTGACACAACACTAGAAGACAAAAGATATAACAAGTTGTAGCAAGAGATATGATCTACTTTAACAGTTGACACAACACTAGAAGACAAAAGATATAGCAAGTTGTAGCAAGAGATATGATCTACTTTAACAGTTGACACAACACTAGAAGACAAGAGATATAACAAGTTGTAGCAAGAGATATGATCTACTTTAACAGTTGACACAACACTAGAAGACAAAAGATATAACAAGTTGTAGCAAGAGATATGATCTACTTTAACAGTTGACACAACACTAGAAGACAAAAGATATAACAAGCTGTAGCAAGAGATATGATCTACTTTAACAGTTGACACAACACTAGAAGACAAAAGATATAGCAAGTTGTAGCAAGAGATATGATCTACTTTAACAGTTGACACAACACTAGAAGACAAAAGATATAACAAGCTGTAGCAAGAGATATGATCTACTTTAACAGTTGACACAACACTAGAAGACAAAAGATATAACAAGTTGTAGCAAGAGATATGATCTACTTTAACAGTTGACACAACACTAGAAGACAAAAGATATAACAAGTTGTAGCAAGAGATATGATCTACTTTAACAGTTGACACAACACTAGAAGACAAAAGATATAACAAGTTGTAGCAAGAGATATGATCTACTTTAACAGTTGACACAACACTAGAAGACAAAAGATATAACAAGTTGTAGCAAGAGATATGATCTACTTTAATAGTTGACACAACACTAGAAGACAAAAGATATAACAAGTTGTAGCAAGAGATATGATCTACTTTAACAGTTGACACAACACTAGAAGACAAAAGATATAACAAGTTGTAGCAAGAGATATGATCTACTTTAACAGTTGACACAACACTAGAAGACAAAAGATATAACAAGTTGTAGCAAGAGATATGATCTACTTTAACAGTTGACACAACACTAGAAGACAAAAGATATAACAAGTTGTAGCAAGAGATATGATCTACTTTAACAGTTGACACAACACTAGAAGACAAAAGATATAACAAGTTGTAGCAAGAGATATGATCTACTTTAACAGTTGACACAACACTAGAAGACAAAAGATATAACAAGTTGTAGCAAGAGATATGATCTACTTTAACAGTTGACACAACACTAGAAGACAAAAGATATAGCAAGTTGTAGCAAGAGATATGATCTACTTTAACAGTTGACACAACACTAGAAGACAAAAGATATAACAAGTTGTAGCAAGAGATATGATCTACTTTAACAGTTGACACAACACTAGAAGACAAAAGATATAGCAAGTTGTAGCAAGAGATGGGGTGTTGGGTGAGAAGGTAGGAGTTAGTACCTCACGGAAAATGACAGCCGTATCCTGGGTATGTCCATGGATAGTCATGATCCTATTTGGTCCCCACTTCTCACCTAGCTCATGTTTGGCTCCACGTGCCACACCCGGGCAACAGTCTCGGCTGACTGGCTAAACAACATGAGTGGGCGGGAGTAATCCTGCTTAACCCTCCCACTTCCCTCCTTTCTTTCCCTTACCCACGTCCCCTTTTCCCCCCTCCAATACTCTTAACCACAGTGAGAGCTCTAATGGCCTATCATATGACCATTCAGATCTGGCACAGCACTACAGCATAACTGAGTAGATGTGGTAAACATTTGTATAATATTTGACAATGTACATGCACCCTCTGTGGTTGGAAAGAAGTCAGAAGGGTACTAACTAGATCTGAGGATAGAGAACCAATGTGTGCTGCTTTCTGACGGCTGACAACCATCATACAGGCGCAGTGACTCAGGACGTGATGATCCTCTTGCCTTGAACATTTGGACACAAGCCTAGAGTATAACTGAGCTCGGCGTGACCAGCAGGCAATCTGGTGGCGGGGAATGAGAACAACGAACCCTACCTTGGCTGCAGTATCATTAAGCGACACAGAAAGCCCTCATCCACTAGTGCTATGGCAGTATTATTCTGGCTCCTGTCCGGGGTGGGTAGGAAATCCACAGACTCCCCAGCTTTTCAATGCTATGTACAACAATAATAGAAATTCAAGCGAGATCGGACGTCGATCGAATATCAAGTCCGCGCCAGACAAGAGGTAACCAGGCTGTTCTGTCGAAAAATTGACTACTGGAAAAAACAAAACAAACAAATGCAAACATAGAAATACACAAAACCCTTGGAGGAAGAAGGACCTACAGATGTCAGATGACCAAAAGAACAAACATTCACTTAATATCCTACAATTAAACATCTGTGGCCTAAGAAACAAAAAGATTGAACTCTCAAAAGTATTACATGACCACAAGGTACATGTGGCCCTTTTACAAGAAACCCTACACAAAGACAGTGACCTGCACTTGACTGGATACACCAGTTATCCCTGTGAGTGTACTGACTGCCAGAGGCATAGTCACATACATACTAACGACATTCAGGAGATGCATCACAGCTTACAACAGCCCATCCACAGATGTGCAACAAATTACTATCTGGCACTCTGGAGAAAAATATACCATATACAACATCTATAACCCCCATGAAAACACTCAAACTGCCAGAACTGCACAACACACAGTATCATGAAACTATTTTAGCGGTGACTTAAATGGACATCTCCACGTTGGGGCTACCCAGACAACAACAGGACAGGAAAGATTAATGAAGAGCTATGTGATACAACAAATCTATCAGTATTACAGAATGCAGAATCTCCACCAACTCTGTTGCACAGAGCTCACCTCTCACTTACTCGACCTGACCTGACCATCTGCTCATCGACTGACAGAATCCTGCCATTCTCAAATACTTGATGATATCGGAAGTGATCACAAACCACTCCTTACTACTATAACAACTGTAAGTAGAGCCTGTCGAAAGCAAAAACACGGTGGAACTTCAAAAAAGCTAACTGGAGACTTTTTCCAGAAACAACTGACTCTCTGCTTACACAAGTTGATGCCAGCAGTGTTGAGACTTTCAACGAAGAAATAACAAAAGCAATTCTGAAATCCTCATCATTATGTTCCCAAGGGCAGCGGAAATCACACAAACCATTTGGAACCAAGACATACAAGACACCATCTATGAAGAAGCACATTAAGGAAAACACTAGAGTCCACACCATCACTGGACATAAAAGTGCAGTACAATAAAGCTTATGCAAAGTAAAACTTGCAGTTAGGAAGGCTAAAAATGAAAAATGGATAGACACATGCTCAAAACTAGACTTCAGACGTAATGGAAATAAAGCCTGGGCGTTGGTCAACAATCTGTCTGAGGATGTGGAAGACAAATCCCAAACCAGTGATAGATGGAAGGAAAACAATCATTGAAGACCAGAAAAAAGCAGAGCACTTCAACCGTTACTTTGCATCAGTGAACAGAGCAGGGCAACTCACAGAGATAGACAGAGCGTCTGAACCCTTGAAGCAACAAAAAAAAAAGCTCAGACAGTAAATGCTTCCATTTTGAAAAGAATTAGTAGACAGGAATTAGAACAGGCATTAAAGAAATTGAAACTTAGAAAGTCTCCTGGACCAGATAAGATCCACATGCGAGATGCTTCTAAACTTGGGTCCAATAGGGAAGGTAGCAGTTCTCCATCTAATTAATATGACATGGAGAAATGGAATGCTCCCAAAAGCCTGGAGGAGTGCCCATATTATCCCTATCCTGAAAAACACAAACCCCCAGGTGAACCCAGAAACTACCGACCAATCTCCCTAACATCATGTCTAGGAAATTATGAAAAAATTGTAAATTGTCGTCTCACTGGTTTCTGGAAAGTACCACACTCTATGCACCACGAACATGAGTTTAGATCTGGCAACTGCACAGAGGACCAACTCTTTGGAAACTCAAAGAATACCGACAGCTTCCAGAACAACAAACACACAGTAGCCATCTTCTTTGACCTGCAGCAGGCTTACGATCGAGTATGGAGAAAAGGCCTCCTTATGAAGATGATGAACATTGGAATACATGGGAAATTGTACAACTGGATTAAGTACTTATTATTGACATACGTCAGACAAAAATCAATGATGCAATTTCATCTAAGGAGTCTTAGAAGAGGTTTACCACAGGGCTCATCCTGAGTTGCCCCTCTTCCTCATATACATCAATGACCTTGCAAGTCAGATTACGTGAAAAGCGCTATCATGAGCGACCTGGCTGTTTGGCAAAGTCATGAGGATGAAAGTGGAGCACGAAAACTTAACGGAGACCTAGAAAACTCCATGACTACTGCCAGACATGGAAACTAAAGATAAACTGTGCCAAAACAGTGTATACCATCTTCACTATTAGCCACAAAGTTGCCAAACAGAATATCACATTAAATCTAGACAATCACCAACTGCTAAGAGAACTACACCCCACATATCTTGGAGTAACACTTGACCGCCAGCTTAACCTGAAGAAGCATGTTGTGAATGTAAAGAACAAAGCATTAAGAAGATTACAGCTATTGAAGAAGCTTGCTGGCACAACATGGGGATCAGACAAAGATACTCTGAAGAGGCATATCTTGGTTACATCCGCTCTGCAATAGAGTACAACAGTGCTCTTCTAACAACTTGCTCCAAGACAAACCTTGATTCCCTGGACAGAGTACAGAACAATGCCTTACGTCTAATCAGCGGAGCAATGAGGTCAACACCAACATAGCATGTGAAATACACACAAATGTGGAACCTCTTGGGTTCGATAGGAGACAAAGCTGCTGTTGAAGCCTATGAAGAGCAAAAAGAATGAATCAAGATCACCCCAATAAACTACTTGTTGAGAAGTGGAAACAGAGAACAGAATTAAACAAAGTCAATCCTCCACCGTCAGTGAAATCAAAGACAGATACCACCTTCCAGAAACAAGACAGCAGCTGCAGTGAGTAATAGCAAACTTACCACCACATACACTCTTGAATACACCTGAAATTAGAACAAAATTGATAGATGTAACAACTAAGCTCCGACCCAGTCAGCCTTTTGATAGCATCTCAAAGACATTGATGCCTATCCCCAAGAATGGATACATGTCTATACTGATGGATCTGCATTTAAAGCCACCATCAAGCAGGTTACGGAGCATATATACAATACCCAGACAGATCATCGAAGCTGTTTGGTGCATCGAGAGAATATGCTCCAATTATGAGGCTGAAATTCATGCGATAGAAGCAGCGTTGTACCACCTGAAGACTATTTTCGATGCCTTTCCATCAAAGGCACAAAACATAATTATCTTCACAGATTCAATGTCTGCCCTTCAAGCCCTAGAGGATGGTGGACATTGTAAATCTGAACTATCCCATATAGCCTTAGATATTGACAGACTTATTACATCACATGACATCAAAATAACCATGCAGTGGATCCCTGGACATTCAAACACACCTGGAAATGATAAAGCAGATAGGCTAGCCAAGAAAGGGTCAACACATGAACAACCAATCACAGCAACAACTCTCCATACAGCAAAGCAAATCCTAATGACAACAAATAAGGAAATTTGGCTGAACAGATGGGCCATGGGAAGCACAGGAAGAGATGTGTACACCCATATGGCAGCCTAACTTAATGACAACATCAACCACCTTACAAGAAGAGATCAGAGCACCATTTTAGACTCCGAACCCAACACATAACACTTATAATTACTTGACAGAATTCATCCACAACACACTCCAGAGTGCCAACTGTGTGCACACATCATCATGAAACCGTTCACCACCACCTTTTCAAGTGTCAAGCACTAGAAGACATCAGAAAGACCCTCCTTCCTCAAGGCCAGATAAATGGAACACATTATAGGAACAAAAGAACAACTTACAAACACATGCAGATACCACTACATAACATTGGGCCGAAGGGCAAAGCTCAAGTGCCGCTGGATCATTGAAGAAGAAGAAGAAGTAGCAAGAGATATGATCTACTTTAACAGTTGACACAACACTAGAAGACAAAAGATATAACAAGCTGTAGCAAGAGATATGATCTACTTTAATAGTTGACACAATACTAGAAGACAAAAGATATAGTAAGTTGTAGCAAGAGATTTGATCTACTTTAACAGTTGACACAACACTAGAAGACAAAAGATATAACAAGTTGCAGCAAGAGATATGATCTACTTTAATAGTTGACACAACACTAGAAGACAAAAGATATAACAAGTTGTAGCAAGAGATATGATCTACTTTAACAGTTGACACAACACTAGAAGACAAAAGATATAACAAGTTGTAGCAAGAGATTTGATCTACTTTAACAGTTGACACAATACTAGAAGATAAAAGATATAGCAAGTTGTAGCAAGAGATATGATCTACTTTAATAGTTGACACAACACTAGAAGACAAAAGATATAACAAGTTGTAGCAAGAGATATGATCTACTTTAACAGTTGACACAACACTAGAAGAAAAAAGATATAGCAAGTTGTAGCAAGAGATATGATCTACTTTAATAGTTGACACAACACTAGAAGACAAAAGATATAACAAGTTGTAGCAAGAGATATGATCTACTTTAACAGCTGACACAACACTAGAAGACAAAAGATATAGTAAGTTGTAGCAAGAGATATGATCTACTTTAACAGTTGACACAACACTAGAAGACAAAAGATATAACAAGTTGGCAAGAATATGATCTACTTTAACAGTTGACACAATACTAGAAGACAAAAGATATAGCAAGTTGTAGCAAGAGATATGATCTACTTTAACAGTTGACATAACACTAGAAGACAAAAGATATAACAAGTTGTAGCAAGAGATATGATCTACTTTAACAGTTGACACAACACTAGAAGACAAAAGATATAACAAGTTGTAGCAAGAGATATGATCTACTTTAATAGTTGACACAACACTAGAAGACAAAGATATGCAAGTTGTAGCAAGAGATATGATCTACTTTAACAGTTGACACAACACTAGAAGATAAAAGATAAAAAGCTGTAGCAAGAGAATGTGATCTACTTTAACAGTTGACACAACACTAGAAGACAAAAGATATAACAAGTTGTAGCAAGATATAT
>JADZMA010001482.1:0-18564 GCA_020796225.1 Arion vulgaris
TGGGATTGATTATAAATTTCTGGTCAATTCCCCCACAGTCGCAGGCACTTTAAGATATTTTTTGATGCAATTCGGGTCAGATATCGCTACACCCGTCGACAGGCACATAAGATGTGATTTTTGATGCAAGTTCTGGTCAGATATCGTCTACAAGTGGGCAAGGCACATGAAGATGATAATTTGTGATGCAATTTCTGGTCAGATATCGCCTACACACGTCGACACGGACATGAAGATGATGATTTGTTAGATACAAGTTCTGGTCAGAATATCGTACACAAGTCGACGGCACATGAAGATGATGATGTGCTGGAGGCAAG
This sequence comes from Arion vulgaris, assembly GCA_020796225.1. Lineage (NCBI taxonomy): Eukaryota > Metazoa > Mollusca > Gastropoda > Stylommatophora > Arionidae > Arion > Arion vulgaris. Next base: position 321 of record JADZMA010001482.1, read on the forward strand.
TTCTGGTCAGATGATTTTTTCAGCTAAAATCTCATCGGTCAAGAATGAGATTGCACGAGATGTCAAAGAATGAAAAATAATTATATCCTTTCGTCTGATGGTCGATGTTAAGTTAGCAAGAAGGGCTTGGAGGGCAACAGGCAGTCACGAAGTCACGTACACATCACGAAACTGGTACGGAATCGACGAGAACCAAGCAGAGAAAAGTGATATCTTGAAGCCAAGAAAGTTTATTAGATCTAAACATTTGTCTTTCCCACCACCATCACCCGTCCTTCACCCTGTTACATAGTTGTGGTGGAAAAATCAACATTTCATGAAATTGATATTCAAACATGAGTAGACTGTTTATGTAATCAAACATGGGTAGACTATTTATGCAATCAAACATGGGTAGACTATTTATGCAATCAAACATGTAGCTATTATGCAATCAAACATGGGTAGACTATTTATCAATCAAACATGTAAACATGCAGATGTAAGGAAAATGAACGTGCCGATATGTTTGCGGGTATGCTGTTGTAAAAACGGGCGAGCAATAGACCAGGCTGATATAAATTCCTAACGGTGAGAGGACGTGTAAATGATTCAAGTAATAGTAGTGAAGCTACAACACTAAGCAGACTGCAAGATAGTTCATAAGTACGGTTCCAACTTCACTGCAACGGGTCACCCATAATTGCTCCGTTCCTGTGCCAATGAAAATCACACGAAATACTAACAACTGTGAAATGTTTCCTGTGAACTAATTCCAGAATGAAACAGCCGCGTACCGCCACAAAAAGCAACCTGCACCGCATAAAATGCATACGGCCGTCACTAATGCAGCAACACAAAACTGCAAGAATACCAAGTCAAGTGTGGTGTAGACAGACAAGAACACTATGCTGGTAGCCAAAGAAAAATAGTAAACCAACAAAGAACCAGGGTGGTTAATCGCCACACGGTGAGAGACATATTGAGGAGATCAGGAACAATTATGGGCTAATTGACTCGATGTGCAGTGATGATGCTCCGACGACTAAATTAAACTATTCAAATCAAACATTGGTAGACTGTAGCTATCTAATCAAACATGGGTAACTGTTTATATAATCAAACATGGATAGACTGTAGTTATATAATCAAACATGAGTAGACTGTAGTTATATAATCAAACATGGGTAGACTGTAGTTATATAATCAAACATGGATAGACTGTAGTTATATAATCAAACATGAGTAGACTGTAGTTATATAATCAAACATGGATAGACTGTAGTTATATAATCAAATATGGATAGACTGTAGTTATATAATCAAACATGGGTAGACTGTAGTTATATAATCAAACATGGGTAACTGTGTTATATAATCAAACATGGATAGACTGTAGTTATATAATCAAACATGAGTAGACTGTAGTTATATAATCAAACATGGATAGACTGTAGTTATATAATCAAATATGGATAGACTGTAGTTATATAATCAAACATGGGTAGACTGTAGTTATATAATCAAACATGGATAGACTGTAGTTATATAATCAAACATGGATAGACTGTAGTTATATAATCAAACATGAGTAAACTGTAGTTATATAATCAAACATGGGTAGACTGATTTATATAATCAGAAGACTGGATAGACTGTGAGCATTATATTCAAACATTCAGCAGGGAGAAGCTATGATTATTAAGTAAATCAATGGATAGACTGTAGTTATATAATCAAACATTGACTTGTTATTAATAAAACTGGAAGACTATAGTTATATAATCAAACATGAGTAGACTGTATTTAAATATAATCAAACATGAGTAGACTGTATTATAAATAAAATGAGTAGACTGTGTTATATAATCAAACATGAGTAGACTGTAGTTATAAATCAAACATGAGTAGCTTGTTATATAATCAAACATGAGTAGACTGTTTTTTAATCAAACATGGAAAAACTGTAGTTATATAATCAAACATGGATAGACTGTAGTTTATAATCAAACATGGGTAGCTGAGTTATATAATCAAATTGGATGTTTATTATATAATAAACATGGGTAGACTGTATTAATAAAAAACTGATAGTTTAGTTATTAATAAAACAGGGGTGACTGGTTATATAATCAAACTGGATAGACATTTAAATTAATCAAACATGATAGACTGTAGTTATATAATAAAACTGGATGACTGTAGTTATATAATCAAACATGAGTAGACTGTAGTTATATAATCAAACATGGGTAGACTATTTTAAAACCAATTTGTGGAAAATTGACGGGTTTTTTTAAATCACCGTCCCTGGAGAAATTTTTCTTACTGACCTGGCTCCGCAGGAGGAAGACCAAGTGACAGGTGGATGACATTATTACAAAAATTTGACAATAGTGAAGATCTGATTTTAGAATATGAAGACCAAAGACAGATGGATATATTCATCATCATCATCACCAAATAGCTTGTCTTGAGCAGAACTTTGCCACATTAACATGATTTCTTTCTCATAAACAGATGTCCTGCCTCTGTAGCGGTCATGCTCAAACCATCAGTTACATCTTGAATCCATGGATATATTATACTAGCAGTTTTAGCATTTCTTCACACAGGAATTTAGTTTAAATCTAGTTCTAAGTCCCTTAAAGAAACATGCCTAGTTGCCTCAAAATCCTTCTTCCCCTTTAAAAACAATACATTGTCTCTCCATGCATGTATGAAAACTTTGTCAGTTGGCCACATAAGATTAAAATCTCCCTCATTCGATTGCCAGTAAAATCTGATACAATGGATTTTCCTTCCCGTGAAAGTTGAGTTAGTTTGAATCTTGTTGTAATATTTCACCAATTTTAAAGTTACATCTGTTATCCTTTTTCGCTGATTTTCCGAGCCCACATAAAATGTCCCTCATTCCAATTGCCAGTAAAACCAGACACAATTGAATTCCCCTGAAAGTTTAAAAATAACACTTGGAAAATTACATTTTTCAGATTTAATTATCGATGTGTTTTTGTTTTTTAAATAGAAAAAAAGAATTGACAGAGCGTGGGATGTTTTTTAAAAACAATGTCGCCTTAACGAGAATCGACCGCATTGTCACTGCTATATCTGGCATATGAGAGAGAAATTCGGAGGACTGTTTGGGGGGCAAAGTTCTGCTCAGGACAAACTATTTGATGATGATCTGATATCTCTTATCTATATTTATTTAGAAAACTATACAACCTATTAGAATAACGAATAACAAGGTTACAAAGTAGTAGAAGTAAACAATAAGAGAAGTAAAACCAGAAAGACTTGAATAAGGTACAACTCGAATGGCGCAGTGTACGGCGAATGGCGTTCAACGGAATACGCTGTTGGCGCGTGTACGGCGACTGGTGTGGAAAGAGAAATTAAAAAATATTTGAACATCATGGAGTCACAATTATGAATGTTATGGACTAATAATTGAAAAACAAGTTTCACATTGCGATTTACATTTAAAAAACTGGACAGACAAAATTAACGAGAAAAAGAGCATTGAGACATCGTTCTCTAGTCCACTATAACCTGATATCTAAATATAAAACTGGGATTGTGAGATTTTGGTGCGGGAAGTTTCATAAACATAAATTTTCTTGCAACAGTACGACATTGACCATGTTAATATTTAATGTCGCAAAACTATTCTAATTATTGTGGGATTGGTTTTTTAATCAGAAGATCAAAAAGACAGGAAGTGTTATATATCGATGATATTGCCTAACGACAGTTGAAGTATCGATCGAAGATCCCTCCCAAATTAGACCATTAAAACCGATACCATTGAGGTTTAAAAGGAACGAATAACTGTGAATATGTGACTGGGGTTTCAATGGCGAAGTGGGTAAGTCGTTTACCTGTCGTGCGGAAGAATAAGGGACTGAAACTAAGGGAGACAACATGTCTATGTTTAGTTTAACCTGTAAACACTGCTTTAGAAGTTGTTCTTGTTTTACTATTTATATTTTTTATCTATGTATTTGTATAAATCAACCATTTATGTTTGTTTATCTTTTTTTAGTTGCATTTCTAGTTTCTAGTAACTTGATAGAAATATCATCATCTAGCTTGTCTATGTCAGAACTTGGCTGATATGACTGCACTGGGACAGGCCTATCCGAAGATAGTTCTTTTAACGAGTGCATTTTTTTCCAGTAACTTTTAAGATTGTTGACGGAGCTACGGAGTTCGTGCTTTATGCAATACTCTCGGCAGCTGGTGTGCCATTTCTGCGCAGATGGGCCTAGCTATATGGGGGCAAAACCGGGGCAATGAAGTCAATCCTTCGGCTTTAGACATTTTTTGGGCCATTAAGCAAATCAAGACTTAGTTAATTAGTTTTTCCTTTCTTTCCAAAGGCGGCACATAGGGCAGGTTTTGATCTCCATGTGATGCGGGTTTTTTGCTGCAGTTGGAGATCTTGTTGGTTTACATCCCAATAGTTCTTTCTTGTTGGTTGTTCTTAAAAATGGTTTAGGTCTTCCCGTTTTCTTTTAACTGGTGACCCATAAGGATTTGCGTTATCTCTTTTCGTCTGATCAAGAACATGCCCTAAATATTTACCTTGGTTCCTTTTTTTGAAGGGTGGTGTTTTCTATCCCCACTGTGTTGTTGAAACAAATCCTCCATTTTACTTTTAAAAATTTTTTAAATTTTTCTAAAAGCTGTATTTCTTATCTTTTTTCTTTTTGTTTAACTTTCCAACCTTTTATACGGGAATCAAAATGCCTAAAAAAATTTTAAATTTTTGTGCATATACTAAGGTCTTGAATTGCCAGATTTCGTTAATTTAGTGAACAAGCTCTGAATGGGGGAGTTTATTTCTTTCACCCGTGTCCCCTTTTTGCTTTACTCCCCAAAAAAAGGTGCAGTATTAAATTTGCTCCCGAATCATAAATAGTTTAACAAAACCAAAACCCATGAAATAGTTCTCCATAAGCAGATTATCAACAGAACATTGTGCCTCAAAAGGGAAATTTCTTAGATAAAGGGATGCAATGAAAAAAATCGAGGGGAAAAGGGTTGACCTCAGAGACAGGACAAACGTCTACGGAGGAGCAAAAATGAGCCTGTTTAACAATCTCTTCGTATAGTGAATGTGATGAAAAACTCTTTTAAAAAATCTCTTTTAATGAAGCTGTGATCAAACTTTTTCAAATCTCTTCGTATGGGGGAAGCTGTGATAAAAACTCTGTTTACAAATCTCTTCGTATAGTAAACTGTGATGCAAAACTCTGTTTACAAATCTCTTGTATGTAAGCGGGTTTAAAAACTCTTTTTAAAAAATCTCTTCGTATAGTGAAGCTGTGATGAAAAACTCTGTTTACAAATCTCTTCTATTGAACTGTGATGCAAAACTCTTTTACAAATCTCTTCGTATAGTGAAGCTGTATAAAAACTCTGAAAAATCTCTTCATGGTAAAGCAGTGAGCAAAAAAATTCAAAAAAAAAAGAAAATATAAAAAAATTTTTGTTTTCATCTTTACAGAAATTTTACCTGGTTTCAAGGTTATAGCGCTATACATGAATTAGTCAACCAAAATAATTCTGCTATTTACACAAATAACAACAAAATCATCGTTCTTAAAGATAAAATAACATCAATGCAATGAAAAATACCTTTGCATTTCTGAATTTTCAATATAAGGAAGACTGCAGTAAAAATTTTAACAAAGGGTAAAAAATATAAGAAGACTGCGTAAAATTTTGAATGTAAACACGTAAAACAAAGTACTGTAGTTTTACAAAATACAAAAAACAATAACGATACACCAAAAGGGGTTTTAAAAAACTTTATCATCGAAGGATACAACAGACAAAATGAAAATTTCCTTCTTACTAAACACAATGGCAGCACAAACATGGGTATCAGACAATAAACACCCAATGGACAAAAGATAGGAACTCCCTCTTGCTTCATTTTTAAAGGGAAATTTTTCGTTTAATTTTTTGTTTTTTATTTAAGAATTAAATTCTTCCCTTTTTTTCCCTTTTCATAAAACCTTTTTTCGATACGTTGCGTGTATCGTTTTTTTTTGTATTACTCAATACTGTTTGTACATGTTTCCTTTTTTGAATTAAATAAAAACAAACACCCATCCGGTTTCGGAATTTTTCTTCCTTTTCTAAAATAGACACAATAAAAATTGAGTAATCTTTTTTAAATAAAAATAATCATCAAATGTAATCCCTTTTATTTTTAATTTTTATTTTAAACCTTTTTATTAAAAATATTGAATTAACAGGTATATTTTTTGGGGTGATTTTTGAAATACTCTGAGCCAGTTTTCAGTCCCGAAGGAAAAAGGATTAATAACAATCTAACAAAGTACTTAGGAAGAATAACAGGAATATAGAAAAAAACTTTCCTAAAAAAATTCCTGGATTAATATGAAAACCAGGACAGAAAGATCAGTCCTAAAAGGAAAGTACAAAGTAAACCCGACAGTTGAGGATTGGGTTTATCGGAAAAAAAGCAAACCCCAGAAAAAAATGAATGCCTGAACAACATCAATGTTTAACTTAAAATTGACCCAGACGGAAAACGAACAAAAACACAGACTTTGTTCGAGAAAATTTCCATTCCTCAAATAATGAGAATGTAGTTTTCCATCCAAATAAGACGCTCGTATTCGTTCAGTGCATTCGGTTTTCAAAAAAGGGGGGTAACGTTGATCAGTTTCAAAAAGCGGGGAACGATTGATCAGAACGAAAGCAAATGTATTATTCTTCTTGGCGCTCCAAACGACCCTTGTTTAAAATCTTTGGATTTGTATTGATCAACCAAAAAAAGGGGACGTTTCCGTTTGTTTACAAGTAGCCAGCACATCCGATTTTCAACGTTTTTATTTCGTAACCCCACCTCAGTCCCCCCAAGACTGCCTTGGGTCCCCTTTTTTGTGCTTTTTGGGGGTCCGCCAAAAAAACCAAAAAACAACCCAACCAACCCAAAACGGCAACCAAAAACAGCAACCCAAAAAAACAAAAAGACACCACACGCACACACAAACACAGCAACACAAACCCCGAGCACACCCAAAAAACCCGCAACACAAACAACCAACCAGCAAAAACAAACCCAATACAAACAACACAAACAACCCCCAAAAAACAGCCAAAAAAACCAGACAGCAACACAGGGAATGACACGGGAACAAAACAAAACGACCAAAAGCCAACCAAACCAAACAGCCCCCGCAACCACAAACAACCACCACAGCCAAAAAAACCAAAACAAAAACACAAACCCAGCCCCGAGCAGCACCCAAAACAACCAGCAAAAAGCAACACAACCCAAACCCAAAGGCAGCCCAGCCCCCACGGGACCAAACAGCCCGGGGAAGCACCCCACACAGCCACAGGGAACCACACAGCACAAGACCAGCACAGCAAACACAAACAGCCACACAGCAACCAAAACACCCGCACAGCAAACAAAAACCCAAACCGGCAAACCCCAAACCCCAACCAGCAAAAAACAGGCCCCAAGGGCCCGGGAGCCGACAAAACACGCCACCAAAAAAAAACCCAAAAAGCAGCCAAAAAACCCCCCCAGCCAAAAAAAGGGGAAGCCGCACAGGCAAAACCAGCACAGCAGCACAAACAGCCAACGCAACACAAACACCACACAGCCACAAACACGCAACGGCAAAGCCCCACACAAAACAACCAAACGCAGCACAAACAGCCGCCAACAGCCAAACAACAAACCGCAAACCAAAAACCCCAAAAGCAACCAAACAACCCACAGCAACACAAACAACCACACAGCAACACAAACAACCGCACAGCCCAAACAACCCCAGCAACACAAAACCCCAACCAACGACAACACCAGCACCACCAAAAAATGACACAGCAGGAATAAAAGGCGGGCACCAAACCCGCCAGCGCCAAAAAGGAGCCGCCGCAAAGGGGAAACAGGGAGCCAGGCAACCAAACACGGCAACACAAAAAAGCCAACCCAACAAACACCGGCACGGGAACAAAAAAACCACACAGCCCCAAACACCAACCAAACCCAGCCAAACAGAACACAAAGGGCAACCGGGGACACAAACAAAAACACGCACCAAACAAAACCCCCACAAACAAACAGCCACACGCAGCACAGGCAACCACACGGCGCAGCCAGCACCGGGCCGAGCAGCCAGCCAGCAGCACGCAACCGGCAGCCAAAACAAAACCAAACCCAACACAACAAAACACGCAACACAAACCCCCCGCACAAAACACCGAAAAGCAACCAAAAAAAAACCAACGAGCAAAAACAAACCCAAACACACACAAGCAATGACAAAACCAACACAAACAACCAACCGGGAAACAAACAACCACAAAAAGCACAGGCACCCCGCACAGCAACAAACACCAACACAGCACAAGAGCCCAACCGGGAACCCAAAACACCACACAGCACACAAAAAACCCGCCGACAAAACAACCCAAACCCCGCCACAAACAACAACAAGCACCAAACACCACAGCACACAAACAACCACACAGCACACACAACCCCGCAACCAAAACACCACACAGCAACCAAAAACCAACACCAGCACAAACACCAACACAGCAACCAGAAAACAAGCAAAAAAAAACCCCCAACACGCCCAAACACCACACAGCCACCAAACCACACAGCACACAAACACCAACACAGCACACAAACAGCCCCAAACAAACAACCGCACAGCCAACAACACCAACACAGCAGCACAAACAACCAGCAAAAAGCACGGGCACGCCGGGCCCAACCGGAAACATGGGGCCCAAAAAAGGGGAAACCGCACAGCCAAAGGGGACCCAAAAAGCAGCCGCAGTGGGGAAAAAATAAGCCGGGAACCGAACCCCGGCACACAAACAGCCGACACACAGACAAACCCAAACCACCAGCAAAACAACCACACAGCACACAAACAAAAACACAGCAACACAAACAAAAACAACACAAACAACCAACACAAAACCAAACCGACAAAAACACAAACAACCGACACAGCCACAAACACCAACACAGCAACACAAACAAACAACAAAAAAACGCAAAACCCAGCCAGCCCAAACGCAGAACGCCCAGCACAAAAAGCCAGCACCAAAAAAGGGTAGGCCGCCCGCCTTTGGGCAAGCCCCAACAAACACAGGCAAACCAGCACACAGCCCCGCACGGCAAACCCCACACCGCCGGCACCACCACAGCACAAACCCAAGACAAAGGCAACGCAACAAACCAAACAAAAGGGAACCGACACTGCCAAACAAACACAGCAGCCAGCACCAACACCGGGACAAAAGGAGCCAGCGCCCAACTTTAAGCCAACGGGCAGCCCAAAACAGCACAGCAACCAGCCAACAAAACCAAGCAAAAAGGAAGCCAAAACACGGGGGCCCCCAATCACAGACAAAAACGGGAGGGGGCCCGGAAACCAGCACACCCCGCACAGGCAAGCCACAACGGCCCAAAAAACGGCGCCAGCCACCGGCAAGAACAACAGCCGGCAAAACCCCGACAGCACGGCCAACCAGCACCGGGGCCGGAAACAGCCAGCCAACGGCAACCAAACGGCACAGGGCCCGCACAGAAAAACCCGCACGGCCCCCACAGGCAGCCACACGGGAGCACAAACACCACAACACACAAGCCAACACAGCCAAAACAGCAAACCCCAACAAACCAGCCACCAAGCACAACACCCCCAGCAGCCCCAACCCAGGCCCAAACCCCCCAGCAGCCCAAACAAGCCAACAAACCCCGCCCCAAGCACCCCCCAAAAAACACGCAGCACGGGCAACCGCACGGCGCACAAACAGCCGACAACCCCCAAACAATGACACAACAGCAAAACACCGGGCAGCAAAACAATAAAACAGCACCCCAGCACAACACAAAAAAAACCCCCAAAAACAACAACCCAAAAAGCACACAAACCGCCAGCACAGCAACGGCACCGAACGGGCAACACAAAAAAACACAGCAACACAACAGCCAACTTTAACGAAGCAAACAAACCACAAAACACAACCACACCACACACCCAAAAACCGCAACCAACACCAAAAAGCAACCAAAAAACCCAAAAAAACCACCGCCACGGGACCAACCAACCAACAAACAAGGGAACAACACATTAAAAATAACAAAATTTAAAACCGAAAAAAAAACCAAAAAAACAAAAAAGAACAAAACAAACAAAAACACAAAAAAAAACAAAAAAAAAACTGGCAAAGGGAACAACCCAAAAAAAAAGCCAGCAAAACCCCCCAAAAAAAAACAAACAAAAAGCAAAAACCCCCAACAAAAACCCCAAAAAGCAACACAAAAACAAAAAGAAACAAACCACCAACAAAACAAACAACCCAAAAAGCGCAAAAAACAAAACAAACAACCACAGCCCCAAAAACCCGCCAGCACACCTTTAAAAAACAGCCACACGGCAAACAAACACAGCCCGCACAGCACCAAACAAACAACACCAGCACGACAAACACCAGCAGGGCCCGCCAGCAAACCCAAAAAGCACACAGGCAAAAACACCCTGGGAAAACCACCACAACAACCACAAACAACCCACAAAAAACCAACCAACACACAAACAAAACCAACACAAAACAAAAAACCAACACAACAACACAAACAACCCAAAACACAACACAAAAACCAACCAAAAAACAAACAACCAACACAACAACACAAACCCAACACAGCAACACAAACCAAAAACACAGCAACCAAACAAAACAGAAAAAACATTTGTAAAGTAATCTTGTCCTTTTATTTTTTTTGTTAAAAAATCTCTAACAATGATGATAGTCACAATGGGAAAATTTAGCTAAAGTTCATGTTTTTGTGTACGGTTCCCTTCCCGCAACGGGGACCTCATAATTTCTCCGTTCCCGTGCCATCGAAAATCACACGAAATGCTAACAACTGTGTGAATTAATTCCAGAATAAACAGCCACCCTTACAAAAGAAACCTGCACCACATATATGCATATGGCCGTCGCTAAATTGTCAACACAAAACTGTTCATCACTTAAATTGCAATTCATATCGAAGGGAACATCAATCACGACAAAATCTAACTTTCTGCACACGTAATATCACTGCATACGGCAGATTGAATCGGTTTGTCATAACCGCTGTCCGTCATTTTTTGAATAGCCACAACAAACGCACAGTTGACACAGCAAAAAGCATTCAATGTAACATTCATAGCTCACAGTGTTGCTCAAGCACTAACTCAGTAGCTCGGCAAACGAAACCGGAAAATACCCGACCAAACATGGCGGAAATGCGCTAGCAAAGTCGTGTCTAGAATCAGTCAGCTGAAAGTTGTTTTAACAAAAACACTAAATTGTTGGCTATACACGGTTATGCAATGGGACATTCATGCAATGGGACGGTTCATGCAATGGGACGGTTCATGCAATGGGACGTTTCATGCAATGGGACGGTTCATGCAATGGGACGGTTCATGCAATGGGATGGTTCATGCAATGGGTGCCGTAAGAAATAAGGGTTTGTGGTTTGAATTCAGTGTTTGCTCATTTATTTTGTTCATTGTCCTCAATATTGTTCATTATCTTATTGTTCATATTCATTGTCTTCAGGTGCGTCCTGACGTTCTAAACTTCTTATTAATCATGCAGCCATTGATCGGTGCTGTCCTGACGTTCTTAAACTCTTATTGATCATGGCCATTGACTTCGGTGCTGCCCTGACGTTCTTAAACTACTTATAATCTGGCCATTGACATCGGATTGCTGCCCTGACGTTCTTAAACTTCTTATTCTGGGCTATATCATGGGACAGTTTCATACAGTCGCTAAAATTAACAATATTTGTGACACTAGGACAGCTTGTAGACAAGTGTAATGAAAACGATGAAAATGAAAATGAAAATCGGACATATCCTTTCACTTGACGTATCCATCAAACAACAGCAAACGAGTTGTCAATTTTCTAAGAATATATAACAGTTGTAGGTCATTTTAGGTCAGAGATTTGATAATGTTTTCTGAAAGTGATGTTCTATTTTGCAGATCATATGAAAACATTATACATATTAAATAAGGAAAAGAAATGTCCCGACATGGCACAAGTAGGTGTGACACAAAGTAAGAATTCTATTTCCAGAGGCTAACAATTCAAACTATCTCATAAAAAACTGTTGCACAAAGTACAATTCTATTTCAGAGGCTAACAATTCAAAGATTCTATAAAAAGCTGTTGCACAAAGTGCAATTCTATTTCAGAGGCTAACAATTCAAACTATCTCATAAAAACTGCTGCTGAAGTGACTCTATCGAATTCAACCTACAACCTTCAGAACGACAAATAAACGTGTTGGCCACTTCATTGTAGATATCCTACATAATATAGGACGCTTCACGACTTGATTTGTCATCTTTGAGCATGAATCATACTAATCGTTCCACTGTTAGTATATATATTATATATATATATATATATATACTGCATGAAGAGTACACACATGAACAACAGTTGTTGAATCTGTCCCTTGCAAGTGTTTCCCAGTGTAGAGTGTTCTTGTACATCGCGTTCAGGTCTCGATTACGAACTTCTTTCGCAAAGTAAAGTTGTTCCATGATTTTATTTCAGAATTCTATTATCTTGTCTGCATTTAGTTCATATTTTTTCTTGCATGCCTCACTGTGCATACCAAATGAGTAACAAAAGAACGCTTTGGCAATTGAAAAAAGAAAGATGACACTAGGCTGCAAAGTTGCTGCCCGAGCAAAATGTATTAGAAATGTTTATTTTTTCATTCCTACACAAATTTTAACTATCTTCAAAAGTACATAGGAGACTTCCCTTGGTGCTACGAAGCTCAGCACTAGACTGAGATCTTCATGTGTAAGAAAGACATCGTAGCACACAAGGTTATTTACCCAAGTGCAATGATGATGTTTCTGTCAATCAATCAATCAATGCCTAGCTGTCTCTAGCTAAAAATATGTACGTTCTGGTTGAAATGTTTCCGAATTAAGTGTCTATAATTAGCCATTCATTCTCTTTCTTTTCATCTCTAACTTCGTCTTTCAATCAATCACCCACGTCCTACCCACTACTTTCTGCAATACACGGATCGTTAAACCTCTGCTTCTATGTTCCAACATGGGAGATGACCATGCGTCCAGACATCACGCGAGCACAAAGTTATCAAATTCTACAGCCTGCATTTTACTCCCCTTGATTAATAGGGAAGTCAGAGATCGCTTTTTGCAAAGGCAAGCGTAACAAAATTAATAATATCAAGGGGATGCAATTGTTGAATTTTGCAGACATTCAAAGGGAGGTAAAAAGTTATGACACGAGGCAAAACAAAGCTAAAAATTACCACTTAATTATAATCTTTGATTGCGTGCTATATTAGTTGGCATGGGCGATCATAACTCTCCACAACTCACTTTGCGAATTCGTTACTCGGCACTTTTGTTTACGTAATGCACCCATTGGAAAATAAACTCACGACTTCTTGGAGTTTTGGGACAGTTCGGTATCGTCGAAGAAGATACTGTGTACGTGCTCTAGTACTGATATCCTGCTTGCAGCATGGAAGGCACCTAGAACATGTTGTTATCCTGACTTTAGTGACATCAATTTTTAAAAAAATTCCCAGTTCAATGTTTCAGTTTTATGTGAGACTTTCCTCAATACATTGTTATTTAATGTGCCGGTACAAATCTGTATCAAACTTTTTGCAGACTTTATAAAGATATGTCTAGAACACTTTCTACTGTATCAAAATTTTTGCAGACTTTATAGGCATATGTTTATAACACTTTCTACTGTATCAAACTTTTGCAGACTTTATAGGCATATGTTTATAACACTTTCACTGTATCGAAATTTTGCAGACTTTATAAAGATATGTCTAGAACACTTTCTACTGTATCAGAATTTTTGCAAACTTTATAAAGATATGTCTAGAACACTTTCTACTGTATCAGAAATTTTGCAAACTTTATAAAGATATGTCTAGAACACTTTCTACTGTATCAGAATTTTTTCAAACTTTATAAAGATATGTCTAGAACACTTTCTACTGTATCAGAATTTTTGCAAACTTTATAAAGATATGTCTAGAACACTTTCTACTGTATCAGAATTTTTGCAGACTTTATAAAGATATGTCTAGAACACTTTCTACTGTATCAGAATTTTTTCAAACTTTATAAAGATATGTCTAGAACACTGTCTACTGTATCAGAATTTTTGCAAACTTTATAAAGATATGTCTAGAACACTTTCTACTGTATCAGAAATTTTGCAAACTTTATAAAGATATGTTTATAACACTTTCTACTGTATCAGAAATTTTGCAAACTTTATAAAGATATGTCTAGAACACTTTCTACTGCTATATAAATCGGTTCTTATATAAGGAATACAATTTACGTTAAAATATTTTCCTCAAATAAGTTCACCAAAATTTATAAAAAATTATTGTGTGATCTTCCTCTTCTTGAGCGATCAACTTCTGCTATGCAACTACTCCGGTATGTGTTATAAACAAGGTGGTGCGCTTGAGGTCTTCTGCGATCAACGTCTGCTATGCAACTACTCCGGTATGTGTTATAAACAAGGTGGTGCGCTTGAGGTCTTCTGCGATCAACGTCTGCTATGCAACTACTCCGGTATGTGTTATAAACAAGGTGGTATGCTTGAAGTCTTCACCCCCATAGTTTGTTTTGAAGGGTTGTTCTGTTCGCTCATATTTCTATTCTTACACTGCTCATGCTGGGAAGTCTTGCAGGATGTGCTCTGGGAACTGATTTGATGCTCTACAGGTGCAGGCAGCCGAGTCCCTGAGACCCATTAAATGGAGGTGTACTCTGAGACCGCAGTGTCCTGTTCTAAGACACTTACGTGATCAATTTTGATCCTACTTGACATTGCCCTCATGCCATGATGGTTATCAACAGTAATACATCCCTCTCCGTGCCTATAACATCGATATCATTCTCATAGGTCTTCCCACAACAACCGCGATAACGAACAAAGAAGAAGAAGATGAATGTACCTCTCATATTTGAAAATATATTTATATATATTTATGAAACTGAAATCTGCCCAGCGTGTTCGTAGCGCGTTGGACTACGGTGACTATCCCTCTGTGTGTGCACGTTCTTCTTCTTCTTCGATCGTTCTAGGCCTGTTTTTATCATTCTCATTGTGATATATAAACAGCCAAACATCAGAACGCGATGTACATGTCACCAGCCTTCAGCACCTATTGGAGCCCAGTTGCTTATCCTTCGGTGGGGTGTTCGTTTTCAGCCAGCTTTTGATTTACTAGGGTGAGCTTTCCCTAGGTTCGATCAGCTTTGCCGTATTTTTGGGCTTTGTGATCTACGCCGGGACAGTGAGTTACGCTGTTTATGCCGTTCTGACTGAGAAATATTTCTCGGGCTTGTAAGCTTATCCTCGGACGGCGTCTTACTCGTATAAGACACTGTGTAAAGTATCGGCCTTCGCCAATGTTCAGACCCGAACTTCCTGTTTGATCCGTACATTGTCGGCCTTGCTTTACCGTGCATTTTTGAGTTTGATCCGGGGAAGGACCATTCTCAGCCTTTTCTAGACGCGTATCGGTACGTGGCAATTTGCAATTAACCTCGAAAGCACTGGCATGGGGCGAGTACAAACAATGTAGAGGGTCGTTTCAGTCGGCACTATCAGCGTAACTGAGGATTTTGCGCTAGCCGCCATCACCCGCCCCAGTTATTCCGGGGATGTTAGTTACGACTGCATCGAACCTTGCCCGGTTGCCCCAAGGCTGGCAGTTCCGTTAGGCATCACCAACCTCAGTTCTTCCGGGGATGTTAATTTTAATCGCACAGTACCTTGCACGGTTTCCCAGGGCGGGTAGTTTCGTTATGCACTAAACGCAACTTGTTCTTTTGCGCTCGGCAAACCTTGCCCAGTACATGTATCTGCACCAGGCTACCAATGCGGGGTCAGCTGCAATCTTCTCTCACCAACACGAGGGAGACTTTACTCGTTACGGTCCTGTCTTATTTATTCTTGCCGACGGGCTGGCAATGTTGCCCCCTCCTCAGGGCTTCGAGCTTCGCCCTACGTGGGCATACGTTTGTCACTGGATGCACTCTCTCATCCATGTCTGAGACGTTCGTTGCTGTTTCTTTGCGTTCAGGACTTGGGCAATATCTTGTTGGACATCGGACAGGAGATTTGTGCATTTTGTTTGTATGTATCTTTATCCTGTTTCCGTACTTGCACTGCTACCACTACCAGTAGTTTTCTCTCCCGATCCCTGTCCTCTTAGCCAGACCGGAACCATAGTCTGTTTCAGGGTCACCGCGTGGAGGTTGGGGCAGGGTCTTGGTTAGCGCGCCCCCTCGCTAACCCTGGCTCATGTTACCACCATGACCTCATGAGGCCTTTGACCCCGTGTGCACGTTCAATTCCACGGGATGGCAGAAAAAGCCACAGATTCCCCAGATTTACGGTGTTGTGGCACCGAACCGAAGGGTTACGATGTCCATGACACCGAGCCGAAGAGCTGAAAAGCTCAAGTGCTTCTGGATTGAAAAAAATGAAACTGAAATTGTACAACACAAAAAATGTATATTTATATTATGAAGTTACGTCATACAGTGCGTGCTGAAACATAAATATTGATTTACGCATGCGCGGTAAATATGCAATTTCAGAATGTCCTGACAATCTTGCATTTTCATTGCTGTATATTCTCAAGTTGATTTCTCTCATTCTGGGATAATTAATTTAGTTTTTATCTAGCACATAAAGAATGTCTACAGGATTGTGAGTTTTCAAAATGCGTGTTCCGTTTTTGTTTGTTTAACAAAGTTGAGCTCCATTGAAACTGTCTTCATCTTTATCTTTCAACTCCCAACGGAGCACATGTCATCAACAAACTTCTTCCAGCTCTTCCTCTTTCCTGTCATCCCTTCCAGTTTTTATTATTGTTCTTTTCATGTTTGTTGAAGATTTGTTGACTTATTTTTGCCCCATGAGTTGAAGTAGCTGGTCCACGCCTAAAAGTCGCGTGTAGATTTTCTCAGTATGATGCAAGTCTTGAAATGCCGCCTCTTAAATGTTGTTTTCTTTAAAATAAACTTCGAATATGATTTTTTTGGGTTTAAACTGCACAAAATGTACAAATACTAAACCGTATACATCAATATCGAAATAACATAGAACAATATCGAAATAACAGAATAATATCGAAACAAACTTTGCGTCAAGATTTTTATTATTAAAATGTTCAAATTGTATTTTCATTTCGCTGTGTATGTCGCCCACTACGGTCCACCTGAAGCAGCGACCTCTCTATATCATAGCACGGCATGACCCTGCGCCCACCCCTCCTTTGCCGCTTTTTACGACATGCCTCGCAGATACACATTGCTGCATATTTTGTTTTCCCCTTTTGGGCCCTGCAGCACAGGTGGCCCTTACCTTAGTCGCCTTTATGACATGCCTTGTAGGGCGCAGTGTTACAATTCTTTGCTTCCCATGTGAGCCTCGGCAACACAGGTGGTCCCTTACCTTAGTCTCCTTTGACATGCCTTGTAGGGCGCAGGTGTTACAATTCTTTGCTTCCCATATGAGCCTCGGCAACACACGAGCGGGCCCTTACCTTAGTCTCCTTTTATGACATGCCTTGTAGGGCGCAGTGTTACAATTCTTTGCTTCCCATGTGAGCCTCGGCAACACACCAAGGGCGGGTCCTTACCTTAGTCGCCTCTTATGACATGCCTTGTAGAGCGCAGTGTTACAATTCTTTGCTTCCCATGTCAGCCCCGACAACACACCAAGGGTGGGCCCTTACCTTAGTCGCCTCTTATGACATGCCTTGTAGGGAGCAGTGTTACAATTCTTTGCTTCCCATGTCAGCCCCGACAACACACGGGCAATTGAAACTGTCTACTGGAAATAAAATAATAAATATGAAATGGACGATGATTGAAAAGTTCAAATAAGTTTCCATAGAAGTGATTAATATATGGTATTTATGAAATGTTTGAATGGAGCACTTATTTTTGTTATAAGACGGTGGACATGCAGATACCACAACCTGTCCAGTGAGCCTGTGACTGTATAAAAATATAAACTGTAAGCTACTGTGAATAATGCGTGCATGTATGTTAAATGTGTATACTTGATATATTGATTGATAGGACGGACCATCATCATTTCACTTTGGTGAGTAACCATGTGTGTTCC
>JADZMA010001483.1:0-18540 GCA_020796225.1 Arion vulgaris
GATCAAACATATCACAAATGGATTAAAATTGTAAAGAACTAGCAAGAAGAAGAAGATCCTCTGCCCTCTCCTTATTCCAGCCCAACTCAGAAAGACAGGTACTAATTTTAGTTGGGCAGTCTAGAGAACCAATCATACAGAGAATTGAATCCCTAATGCTTGTGAGTTCAATGCAGTATCATCTGTGCTACATTGACTTTCCTTTAATGTTCTTTCTTGATCACCTCTACATCCCTTGAGGGTAGAGGCCAGCTGACTACATATAGTGAACCTGTTACAGTAAAGGGACACCTAAATCCTTGCATGGTAACCTTGGAGGTTGAGGTGTGAAATTCTTTCACGACCCACCAAAGAAAGGTCAATAAGGTTTTAGCTAACCAAGAACGTGCTGCAAATTTAAATTCTGAACTGTGACGCACTGTTAGCACCTGTAAACTTGTTTTACCTTTTTGTAAACTGTCTTCACAGCCCATCTATGAACCTTAGTTTTAAAGAAACCATGTGTGAACTTTAGTTTTAATGAAACCATCTGTGAACTTAGTTTTACAGAAACCATCTGTGAACTTTGTTTCAAAGAAGCCATATGTGAGCTTAGTTTTAAAGAAACCATCTGTGAACTTTAGTTTTTAAAAGTTCATCTGTGAGCTTTGTTTTAAAGAAGTTTATCTCTTAACTTTGACTTGAAGGACTCAAATCTGTGAATAGGATATGTTAAATATTGTTGCTTTCTGTGCAAATGAAACATCAAAATGAGGAAGAATCACTGTTTGGGAAAACAGTGGTCCTTATATGCAACTTCAACACTCACTGAGACAAATTGGAAGAAAATAAACCATTAATAGATCTACAGAAAACCTAGTTGCACATTAAAATTAACCTGATGAAGATTTTTCTCAAAGTTGTTATGTACCATGATCAAACTGGATTTCAATCTTTGCAACATAAATTGCCAAAAATAAAAAGCTAAACTGAAGAAATATATTTTTATTGGGTCTTAATACCAGTGTGCTGCGGCCCACAAGGTAGCAAAGAATAGTAACACTCGACCTGCAAGATATGTCATAAAGGCGACTGAGGTAGAGCCTAGGAAGCTACCTAGTAAATAAAGCGTCGCAGAAATCGGATGTGCTGGTGTGCTTGAGGCGCATAACTGGCACCAGATACAATCCTCCTTTAGCTCAGATTACATACATATCACAAAAAGTGGTTTAACAAATGGTTGAAATGAAGCGCTTGAATAAGAAGTATTTTGAAAGTTTTGTTATATATGTCTCATAGTTAATGTTTTCTGTCATATTCTCTCCAGGAGACATGATGACACTGCTGATGAAGAAAGACACTCTTACAGAAGAGCAGACCCAGTTCTATGTAGCAGAGGCTGTATTAGCCATAGACTCTATACATAAACTTGGTTTCATTCATAGGGACATTAAGCCTGATAATCTTTTACTGGACACTAAGGTCATTACATATGATTTTACTCAGTTTTTTCTTTGACTTCTTTAATGTGATGAGCAGCTGTGCTATCTGTTGTTTGATTGATAGGACCATCATTGCACTTCGGTGAGTAAATATGTGTGCTCTGATCTCTTTCTTACACAGGAAGATCTCAGTGGCAGTGCACAAACTCTGTAGCACCAGCGAGGTATCCGTTTTAATTTAGAAGATGATACAATTATTTATAGAAATTTTATTTTTTTAAATCTAATGAATTTTGTCCAGCCAGCGGTTTTCCAACCTACTCTTCTCGATTTTGAACTGCCAATGGTTCTTTTACATGCTGTACTTGAACACTGGAACTACGCTTTATCATCCATCTCTGTTAGGACTAGGAACTCGATCTCACCTACACTGAGATCAGGGATATCTGTAAAAGTAACCTGATGGCTCGACAGGAAGCGAAAGCGAGTACCTTTGAGGCGAGAGAGCACCTAACCTCTAAGCCCAAGACCCATGTATCTGTTGTTACATGTTACCCACATACCTATGCCATCTACCACTTCATGTCACACCATATCTATGCTTTGTGTTCTTTAATGTTACCACCATCTCTGTACCATCTGTTCTTTATAAAGTCACCTTCATCTATGTACTGCCTGTTCTTTAATATCACCCAATCTCTTTGCTATCTGTGTTTCATATCACCTCATACCTATGCTGTCTGTTCTTTCACATCACCCTCAAATCTGTTCTTGTTTTACCGTGTACAATAATCCCTCTTCTCTATCTCCCCTCTATATATCTTTTCTTTAGGGGCCTACCAAACCAATGTGCAACGTATACGTTCTTGGCAAAGATCAAACATATCACAAAGAGTGATTAAAATTGTGTAAAGAACGAACAAAGATATATTTTCTTTTTCATTACATAGTAATCGATTGTTATTTGAATCCACCTCACTATTGATTTTCTTAGGGTCACATCAAACTGTCAGACTTTGGTCTATGTACAGGCATGAAGAAATCTCATAGGACAGACTTCTATAAAGATTTGTCATCCCACTCCAAAGCTTCTACCAACTTTGGCAAGGACCTAGCCAGTAAGTCAAACACAGACAGCAAAGTTGCAGTTATATTCGGTAATAACGGTAAAGAAATTATCACAGATAATTAAAAAATAATGTAATTCAATTATTATGTAGAACAAAATTATTATATATAACAGGGGTCTCTGTGGCTAAGTAGTTGCGCATTTGCCTTGTAGTCAAAAGGATGTGGGTTCGAATCTGGATCACGCTGCTCTGTTTACTGAGTGCATTTTCCAGAGACCCTAGATTGTTCCCAGAGCTACTGAGTTTGTGTTTTGTGCAATACTCTCGGCAGGTGGCGTGTCATTTCTGCAGAGAGGACCGAGCCATATAGAGTCAGCCGGTGCAATGAAGTCAGTCGTCCAGCTTTAGACCCTTTTAGACGATATAGATAAAATGTAACCTTTATTCGAACTATTGTCTGCTTCCATAGCTGAAGTAAAAATAATCAGGTTGTATGTAAGGATATAGCAATGTCACATATTTGAAGTCTCACTCACAATGCTAGACTGTAGCATTTTAGAGGTGAACTATCCAGTTTTAAATGAAATATTCTTACCTGAACACTAGCAATCTCTCTCTCTCTCTCTCTGCCTTTTTAACCCAGATTGGGGCTAGGCCCTCAACCAACTCATGCCAAGTCTTCCTATCTCTAGCTATCTTCTTCAGCTCCTCCACTCTTCTTTATATTGTTGATATCTGCCTCCAAATCTTCTCCAATTATTTCTCGCCTTTCCTTCGTTAGCTGTCTCAGGGGTTCCATCAAGGACCCTTTCTTGTTATATTCCCATAGGTTTTGAACACTAGCCATGTGTCATTAAATTCCTCAAGCTCTCGTCCCACCTGTCCTACACCGCCCTAAGAAGCGGTACTACATGCAGTAACAACCATAACTATCCAGTTAACTTCATTGATAACTTCCTCTACTCCAAGTTTTTGAACCCGGTATTCAATAACAGCTGTTTTCACTAGGGCAAATGAAGTCAATATAGACATATACAATAGACAATATAGCCAATACTGACATATAGATGAGAGTCATGGACAGTAAACAAACACATAGAAAAGTCTCTGGAGGCCACGCAGATGTGGTTTTACAGAAGAATGATGAAAATCCCAAGGACTGCTAAATTGTGGAATGAGGTGTTGAGTGAAGCCAAGCCCGTCTGCCCAGCGTGTTCGTACGCGTTTGTGACGGTGACAAGCTCCTGTGAGTGCAAGTTAAATTCTGCGGGCTGGCAGAAAAGCCACAGGTTCTCCAGATTTACGGTGTTTGTGGCACCGAACCTAAGGGTTACGATGTCCATGGCACCCGAGCTGAAGACTGATAGCTCAAGTGCTTCGGATCAGGAAAAAAAAGGACACCAAAACACAGAGAGAATTTATTATCAATATAAGAAAGAGGCATTCATCATTTTTCAAATATGTAATGAAAAGGGGACGTCTAGAACACATTGTAACAGCTGGTAAAATCGAAGGGAAATGAGGCAGAGGAAGATCAAGAGAGAAAATATTAGACAGCCTGACTTCATGGCACGGAAGAGCATCAACATCTGAGAATGATAGCAAATACCAGGGACAGAGATTTGTGGAGATCCATGATCGCCTACGCCAGCCAGCACAGTACCTGATTGAATGATTGATAGGACCATCATCATTGCACTTGGTGAGTAACCATGTGTGCTCCGATCTCTTTCTTAACAGGAAGATCTCAGCTGCAGTGCACAAACTCCATGGTTTGCGAGGGTCCCCAATGTAATTTTGAAGATATTTATGTAGGAATTTTATTTTTAGTATTTTCTAATGAATTTTGCCCAAGCTGTGCTTTCCAGCCTGTTCTCAATTTTGAACTGCCAAGGGTTCTTGTGCGTGCTCAAGTTGAACACGGGACCTACGTTTTATCATCCATCTCAGATAGGACTAGGAATTAGATCTCACCTACACTGAAATCAGGGATCTCTGGAAAAATGATGATGATTCCATGAGGAGCGAACCTGGTACCTTTGGCCCGAAAGACAAGCACCTAACCTCTACGTCACAGAGACCCCTCGGAACCTGTGATGATATGAAGTCGATCTCAAACCACTCGACCACATAATCAACAATCCAGTTTGCATACCCTAGAAATGTAGTAAATTGTTAAGCAACCAAGCAAATATCACACATCTTGTTCATATGTTTATGTTTTCTATTCATTTTCATTGAGGACAATCTATGTTATCTTGAGTTGTATCAAAAGACAAACTTCTAATGTGGATAACTTTGTTTTACTTAGAGATGTATATATTTTACTTATATTATGTCCTGAGAACATTGAGTTCTTGCAGTATTTGTTCTGTATAATATCAAATGCATTAAAGAAGGAGTCTGCATTTGTAACAGAGAAATAGACCAGTACAGGAGTATGTGTGGCTGATAGCTATGTTCATTTGTGAATAGCCAGTACATATTTGTAAACTTAATAATAATGATATTAATAGCACAATGAACAAACAATCAATAAGATTGCTGTAAGCCATAGAGATCTGGTTTGACAGAAGAATGCTGAAAATTCCATGGACAGCGAACAAGAAATACCATGAGGTTTTAAAACAGGCCTGTGAACAAAGAAACCTTATCAAAATAATAAGAATCAGACAATCAAGGTTCTTCTGGTATATAATGCGAAGAGAAGGTTTGAAACATTTGGTGACAACGGGTAAATTTCAGAGAAAAGATCGAGAAAGGCAGAAGAAGATGATGTTGGATCATCCAGAGCCAACTATAAACTTATGGACCTTCGGACTCAGGTAAGAATTATGGGAAATCAGACCACAACAACACCATGTGACCTTGCATTCCAGTATTGTTGTATATAAACGAATTCATTTAAAATCAACACAAAATGCTAAATCGAAGTTATATTATCAAACAAGTTAAGTTTAACAATAAGGAATATCAATATTATGAATATTTTTCACCAATAAATAACCATAGACTCACAGAATTAAGTAAAATTGCAAACAAGCATACAGTGTTCTATCAAACATCTGTAATTTCCAGCCCCCTTTCTGATCTAGGTCAGGAATCCCGGTCAGTTGTCTGGCCTAGTTATCTAGAGTTGACTGTGGATCATCTGACATCTTGGTTGGACAAAAGATCAACATCAGAACTGATTAACTGCACCCTGGAGAGAGAGTTGTGGAGAGACCTGATTGCCTCTGCCAGCAGGCATGATACTTGATTGATTGATTGATTAGTGCACATGGAGAAATTAGCTTTGGTTAATCTGTCCCCAGATAGTTGTGGACTAGATTGTCTTTGGTAGTGTAGATCAACTATACAAACTTTCATCATGTAATTCCACATCTCTTTCTTATAGCAAGACAATATGAAGTGTTATAATATCTCAACTATAATGTCTACATCTTGTCATTGGTTTGCCTCACTCTCCATAATTTTGTTTCAAATAGAGAACTAGCTATGAAATCTGAGGTTCTAGCAATAAATGAGACTGGCAGATTAGCAATGGAGGGAATATAACCTTTCTTTTCTTTCTTTCTTTTTTCTAATTCTGTTTTGCCTCACAGCATCAGGATAAGAAGAGATTTCTAGAGCGGGCTTTGTGTGGTTTCATAAACAGTGTCTTTCTTCGACTCTGAGGTCCACCTTTTGCGTGGACATTCTTTTGCTTTGTATCCACTTCGAGTACATTGCTCTTTGAATGCACTGTCTGTTGATAATCTACTTATTTGTCTGAACCATTTAATTTATTGTTTCTTGATGAAGTTCACTACTGATATTGTACCCACTTTTTTCCTGATGACTTCATTTCTAAACTGGTCTCTTCTTGACACTTCTAACATTCGATGTAGACACTTCATCACTGACGTGACTAGTTTTTTTCAGTCATTTGATGTCAGCATCCAGGTTTGGCACTGATATCATAATGTTGGGAGAAAGATTGTGTTGAACAATGCTCTTTTTGTGTTCATGATGACATGTTTGCATTTTAAAATTGTATGATGACTAGGTTTTCCTGCTCACTGTCAAGTTATAATTAACTCAAGCATGCCAATCTTGTCCTCATTTTTTGTCATATTTGTCTTATTATGTCTTTATACAACATTGGTACAACTGTTGACATTTACAGATGGAAACCCTATGGACTCCAAGAGAAAAGCTGAGAGTTGGAAGCGAAACAGACGAGCTTTGGTGAGCTGACATTACTTTAATATGACATGTTTGCTTATGATTTTCTTCACTTTATATATTCAGGTCACGCCCGTGTGGTGACAGGGCCCGCAAAGGAAGCAAAGAATAGTACCACTGTGACCTACAAGGCATGTCGTAAGAGGCAACTGATATAGGAACTAGGAAGCTCCCTAGTAAATAAAAGCATTGCAGACATCGGATACGCTGCCTGCTTGTAGACGCATAACTGGCACAATGTGCAATGCTCTTAAGCTTAGATCAAATACAAATCACACAGAGTGGTTAACAAGTGGTTGGTATGGAGCATTCGAAGAAGAAGTATTCAGGTCATTGGTCACACTAGTGTGGCAGGAAGATGACCCCATATCTTTACTTTAACATTATAAAGGCCTTGTTGGTAGAAACATTGCTGTATTTTGTCATTGTTTTTGTAATTTGTAAAACTACAGTACTTTGTGATTACATGATTTGCCAATCAAATAGTTTTACTGCAGTCTCATCTATTTTGTGAATACTTTAACATTGGACATCTCTATGGATAAAATGTATACCCATACTGTCCAGTTTCGAACCCACCAATGTCTTAATCACTTTCCCATAGAGACCCCTCTAGGAATGGAAAAAGACTAATCGCTCCACTCCAATTGATAAAGTATATGAATTCATATGATGAAAGACAAGAAAAAATGTTTGAAATGTCAAGGGATTATTTAATCTATAGTGATAAACAGAATAAACTTCTTCAAACCAGTCAGATTGCTACAGTTAAGATTGTCTTTAATAAACATATACTGCTCACATTCCGAGGACTCAATACAGACTATATATTTACACTGTATATGTATTTAAAAATTAAAAAACTAAAAACAGTATGGAATGGAACTGATAGGAAAACAAAGATCAGAGCACTAGGCGTGCATATTCCCAGTGGCAACATATAGGTGGGAAGCATAGACATTTAACAAAGCAGTGGAAAAACATATGTGCTTTTGAATATAAGTTTACCGAATAGTAAACTCTGTGGATCATGGACAGAGAAAAGAACAAATAGATATATCCACGCCGAGTGGTTACGGGAGCCAAATTTGGGGCATAAGAATAGTACCACTGTTACCTGCCATGCATGTAAGTGAGCGACTAAGGAGGTTTGGCTGAAATAGGATGCATGTGACACTTTCCCTTAAGCATAAGGATTAACTACAGTGTCCAGGAGCACACCCTGCATAAAAGCCTGAGTTGGTGAGCCCGGCAACAGAAGGCTGAAGTCATCTAAGTGGAGACTGACTCCAGACAAACCGGGAAGACAGATCTCGTCAGCAGGGACTGCAACTGTCTAGAGAACAACCTCAAAAAAAATGTCTCAGAAAGCGAATGTGTCAGCCATTATTGGCGGGGAGGAATCGACACATACGAACAACTCAAATGGCCATGCGCAATATTTATATAACTGTGGTGCCACCACCATGGGAAACAGCCAGGTGGTGGTGGGACCGGACCCCCTTCCTCGAAGGGTCCACCCTAGCTACTGGCGGCCCTGTTGATTCTTGCAAGCCAGGGAGGACAGGGTATTACTACTGGCAGCAAGGACAAACTTTCACCCCTCACAATTATGCAATGGAATGCAGAAGAGGTAACCAACAAAAAACGAGAGCTAGAGGAACGTCTGCGAGCAGAAAGATTGACATCTGCTGTATCCAGAGAGCGCACCTTAATCCGAATAGATTCAGCATTAGAGGATTTGAAACCTTCGTCAGGATAGAGAAAATAGACATAAGGGTGGAGTAAGTAACACTAGTTCGTAATTCCATACCGAGCAATTGAACTTCACAGGTCAATCAGATGAGCACAGAATTCATAGCTGTTCAACTCCTTATCAACAACACTAAGATGACACTATACAATATATACTCACCACCCTCCATTCAAACTGAGCTGGAAGCTATCAAAGCAAGATGACAACTTGCTTATAGTAGGAGACTTCAACAGCCACTCACCAAGCTGGGGCTATGACACGCTAGATCCTCGAGGTGAAAGTCTTGAAGAATGGCTGATCACCAACAGTCTCACCATTCTCAACCACCCAGATGATCCTCACACATGTTACTCACGAGCAGGTGGCACACAACAAGCACCCCAGATCTGGCTTTTGCTACAGGCGACATTCACAGGATAACCGAAGGCAAGTCTGCGACCAGATTGGAGGTAGTGACCATAGACCAGTGAAACTCCTCATAAATAACATTAACAGGAGGAGCGTACAAACTCTGCCCCTAGTTGGAATTAAAAAAAGGCAGACTAGAAGCTATTCAAGAACTAGCAGACAAGTACTGTAAAGAGAATTAATCAATCAGGAAAAGTGGACAGAGATGCGTTCATTCAATAAAGCCATTTTAGATGCTGCAAAAAGGCTATACCCCAGAGGAGGAGAAAAACTACAAGCCATATTGGACACAGAGATGGAAGTTCTCCATAGCTAAGCTTTGCAGTGCCAAAATACAATGGAACTACTTACGGACCAAAATGTAATGCAACACAATAGACAAAGGCCCTTTATGTTAAGAAAAGAAACCAGCAGTGTAGAAAATCCTGGAAAGAAAAAACAGCCTCTTTGAACATGGAAAAAGATACTCAAAGAGTTGTGGGAGACTTACAAAAGCCTGAGCGATGACAACCCATCTGAGAGGAAAACAGTTCTCCAGCAAGGAGAACAACTTCTCTCAGAAGCGAACAGCAGCCACCTGATGGCTCAGTGTTACAAGCAGAAAGCTCATGCTCAATAAGTCAGGAGCAAGGGAAAGAAGTCAGAAGTGAGATAAATGCTACATTCAAAAAAGCACAAGTGAGACCTATATGGGTAGACATCACTGACTGGAGCTGCAGAAGCACTGAAAAACTCAATCGTAAAAGGCCCGGGACCAGATGGAGTATCAATGACATGCTCAAACAAATAGGCCCAATAGCACAGAGTCTTCTACTCCAGATTTTTAACAATAGTTGGAGACAGGGAGAGTCCAGACATCTGGAAAAATGCCACAATCCACCCAATTTTCAAAGTGGAAAGACAAAAGGATCCATGAGCTACAGACCTATAAGTTTGCTAAGTTGCACTGCAAAACTGCTGGAGAGTGATAACCACTAGACTCCAGTGGTTTTTAGAATCAAACCATAAACTGGATCCAGCCCAGACAGGCTACAGGCAGCATATAAGCACTGATGACCAAGTGGCATACCTCGCACAGGACATGAAATGGCTTCAAGAAAGAAGAAAACCCTCACAGTGTTCTTGACATGTCTAAGGCCTTGACAAAGTCTGGAAAGATGGTTTGCTACTCAAAGCTCTTACGCGTGGAATACGGGGTAGAATGTACTATTGGATAAAAGACTTTCTTACCCATAGACAAGCATCTGTAAAATTGGATGGAGTGCACAGTCCCAGATTCAAATTAAGAGCAGAGTCCCACAGGGCGTACTGTCCATTGCTTTTCCTGGTATATATTAATGATCTGCCACAAACTCTGCCCAGACATGTATCACACTCTCTCCATGCTGTGATCTGGCTGTGTGGTACACCTCCAGTTTCTGGGTCCTGCCATCTTTAAACTCCAGACCAGCCTGAACAGCGTCATAATGTGGGCAAGTAAATGGGGTCTAGAAATAAACCGGAGCAAAACTATAGTAGCCTTTTCTCATTGTCAACAAAGGAAGAACACTTCAGACTGAAATTTACCGATGATATCGTTCCCCGTTCCCATACTCCAACGCACTGGGAGTTAAACTTGACAGTCGTCTGACATGGAAACATCACATAATGAAAACAAACAGAAAGGCTATGAGGAAACAAAGTGTGATGCGGAAGCTGGCTGGAACTACCTGGGGAGCTGATATTCGAATCCTGAGTCAGGTGTCCACTGGTGCAGTTAGACCGACCCTGGAATATCATCATCGACATGTATATCAGCAGCCCATTCAAACAAATCGATACTGGAAAAACACAAAACAGGTGTCTCGTACTATTTTGAGACATGAAATCTACACCAATTGTAGAAATGGAAAAGGCAGCCAACATCAAGCCCTTGGAAGACAGAAGAAGGAGAAAAGTGATTCTACAAACTGAAAGGATCAAAAGAATGCCTCACCATCCACTGCATGAAAAAATGGCGGCTAGAACAAAGAACAGACTAAACCGCACAAGTCTAAACCACAAAGCAAAAGAAATAGGAAAATCATACTTGGAACTACTAAATCATAATTCCATACCTGAAGAATTGCTTTTTGATCACTGGGAACCAGACTCAGTACCACTAAACTTCTCAACCTCCATCCTTAAATTGTTAAGCAAACATGCCGATCTAATTAGTGAAAAAAGCAATTACAATGGAACATCTCCATTACATGTTTCAGAGAGACAGCTGGATAAAATTTACACAGATGGATCGGCAATGGAGGCAACCATGAATGGTGGAGCAGGAGTGTACATTAGGCACCCAGATGCTCCACTGTGTCTCAGGGTCCTACTGGAAGAATATGTTCCAACTACAAAGCAGAACTCATAGCCCTTCTGTGGCAGCACAGCACATGAATAAGCTGCATGCAGCTGCAAGCAAGATGGTATTTCTTACAGACTCACTGTCAGCTATACAAGCCCTGGAGGCTAAATCCACTGACAGCACAGTACAAAAACTACAAAGAGAACTTGCTCAGCTTTCATAAAGGCGAAATTCACTTGCAGTGATTCCATCTCACTGTGGCATTGCAGGCAATGAGAGTGCTGATGTCTTAGCTAAGGAGGGCAGTGCCAAGAGCAAATTTACCAACCCTTGTCTTTTCAAGAGGTCAAAACCCTCATACAAGAAAATCTGCAGTAGACTGGAAGACAAACACTGGATATGATTATGGAAAAGACTCCTCAAAGACCTAAGCAGAACAGACCAGGTCATTATATTTGACTACACACCGGACACTGCAGACTCAACAAACACTTATACAGACTAGGAATAAGTCAAACAGCTCTCTGCCAGTGTCAGCAGGCAGAACAGACACCAGAGCATATCCTGCAAGACTGTCCTCTTCTGTGTGAGCTGAGAAGCAACATGTGGCCACACCCAGTGCCACCTGAAAACTAAGCTTTGAAACCTGACAGACCTGAAGCTGTCTGCCCAGTTGTGGTCCACAGTAAATTAAGCGCATGACCAGAGATCGCTAGAAGAAGAAGAAGAAGATGCATGTGTCCTAAATGTGTAGAAGTCTAAGTGTTTAGTTTAGTTTAGTCGGGATCACCATCCTGCCGTCGAACAAATTAGTCCATAAGTCTCGATCTCTCCCTCAGTATGTCCATCAGCGTGTGGCGACTATACACCGTTCTTTGTTTAGGGCCTACAAAACCAATGTGCGCTGATACACATTCTGGCAGATCAAACTTACAAAGAGTGATTAAAATTGGTTGTAAAGAATGAGCAGAAGAAGAAAGAAGAGATATTCCAGAAACAACTCAAGAATTAAAGGAACGCTACGATGCTATAAAAAATAAGAAGAGACACAAAGGGTTGAGAAGACCATTATGGGGAGGCATTCCAGCAAGAGGAGAAGGGGAAGACCACGGAGAAGATGGATTCAGGATGTAACTGATGATTTGAGTATGACCACTGCAGAGGCTGGACATCTGGTCCATGAGAGAAGATTCGAAGAACTGTTAGGATGGCAAGTTCTGCTCAGAACAAGCTATTTGATGATGATATATATTTCACTAATACCTAGCTTCCCAATAATCCCAAACACATTATACAGAACTGCACAGCAGCATAAACACACACGTTTCATGCATTGCTGCAAGGAGCAACCAGCCAAGCTCTTCAACAACGTAGTAGTAAACTATATAATTCAACCCAGCATTCAAGTTGAACAATGTCTACTATTTAAATTAACACTTTCCACGCCAACAAGCACACTGTATTTCCGTTGAACGCCATTCACTGTACACTGCACCATTTGAGTTATTCCCATTATACAGGTCTTTCTAGTTTTTACTTCTACTATTTTTACTGCTACTACATATTAACCTTGTTATTCTAATACGTTGTCCAGTTTTCTTCAAAATAGTATATAATATATATATATATGTTTATTTATTAACGAGTAGTTACGATTTATTTATTTTATTTTTTTAATTTGTCTTCCTGAATTAACCATGTACAACTGAGAAAATAACTGAGTATGGAAGGAGTTAAACAGGATATGTTTAGCCTGTGACATTTGACACATAATTGACTCATGTTAGTTATGTTCTGATAACCTCTTAATTTCACATTATAATCAGCTGTATATTTTTAACTGGCAGGCATATTCAACTGTTGGAACTCCAGACTACATTGCCCCTGAGGTCTTTATGCAAAATGGTTATACAAGCTCCTGTGATTGGTGGTCTCTAGGGCATGCTATGTATGAGATGCTATAGGTTAGTCTGTCTGTTGTTCATTGTTAATTTGAGGGTCATCGTACATGTCCGTAATTGCTCTGATCTCATCCCAGCATGCATTTCGTGTGTATTTAGACTAATAACTCTCATTCTGTGCTGGTTGATTGATTGATTGATTGATTGATAGGACCATCATCAATATCTTCGGTGAGTAACTATGTGTCTTGATCTCTTTCTTACACAGGAAGATCTCAGCTGCAGTGCTTGAACTCTTGCAACAGCGAGGGTCCCATGTTATTTTGAAAATGATGAAGATATTTTTGTAGGAATTTTTATTTTTAATCTATTCTAATGAATTTTTATCAGCTGCTCAATTGCAATGTTTGATTTTATACTGCCCTGATTCACATTCTCTTCAAGAGTAATAATAACATGGTTGAAGTTTACCATCTCTCTCTCTTCTCTCTTTGCCTTTTACCCCGGTTGGGGCATATGCCTCAACCAACCATGCCAAGTCTTCCTATCTCTAGCCATCTCCTGCAGCTCCTCTCCAGCTTTCTTTATATTGTTGATCTCTCGCCTCCAAATCTCGTCTCCATGTTTCTCGGCCTCCTTCTTTCGCTGTCCCTCGGGTTCCAGGCAAGGACCTTCTGTTATATTCCCCTCCGGTTTTCGCAAAGTGTGTCCTATCCAGTGCCTTAGCGTCTTTTTTAACCTGTTTGTTCACTGGAATCTGTCTTGTTCTCTCCATAAGTTCTCATTTGTGACCCTATCATACCATCTTATTCCCTCTATTCTGCAAAGACACCAGTTGATGAATGTTTGCAATTTATGTGCTATTGTTTTAGTTGTTCTCCATGTTTCTGACCCATACAGTAGAACTGCTTTAACATTAGAGTTAAATATCCGAATTTTTGTTCTAGATTTGATTTATTTGGACTTCCAAATGTTTCCCAGTGCAATGAAAGCTCCTCTTGCCTTCTGTATTCTTATTTTAACATCTCTATCTGTTTCACCCTCTTTGTCTACGTTGCTGCCCAAATATGTGTATGATTCTACCTCTTGAAGTGGGATTTCCCCAGGGAGATCGAGTTGTCGTTTGCTGAAGTTTACCATGCTGCTATCTAATAGAATCAAATGAGTGCTGGTTGATGTATCTACTGGGGTTTCTCTCATGGTTTGCCCGTCGCACCTATCAGTATGCATAACTTACGCAACCGAGATAGAGAATACCCTTTATCATATTGTAGATCTTAAATATGGTATAAATAAATCTAGATGCTGATCATAGCATGTCATGGGAATGATGCTGAAACATAAATGTCAGGAGGATAATCATAATACATGTCATAGAGATGACCATGGCAAATATATCAGAAAATATGTATTCAGTATCTCAAAGATTTCAGTTTGGAAGGAAAAGATATTAGAGTCAGCAACTTATACTAGGAAGAAGAGACAGCAATAAGAAGTGGCAAAAATTACTTGCCACATATTGATATAAAGATAGTAGTGAGACTAGATGTATTTGACTGATGTCTAAACTGTAGATGTATTTGGCTGATGTCTTAACTGTAGAAGTAGATTTTTGATGCCTAAGCTGGAAATAGATACATATGATAACTTCCATTCTTTCTATTGATATGTGATATTATTTCTAAAGCATGTTCATTGTATGCATCTGTGGCTACCCCCCATTCTGCTCAGAGAACCCTCAGGAGACCTACAGGAAGGTCATGAACTGGAGAGACACTCTTATATTTCCCCCAGAAATGCCCATTTCAAATGAAGCCAGAGATCTTATAAAAAGGTAAATTTCATTCTGTGATACACTGATATACATTCACACATATAGGTCTTTGTCTTCTCTTCTGTCTGTCACTCTCATGGTCTTTGTTTATGATTCTCTTCTAGCACTCACACTCTGGGTTTTTTCTTCTCTTCTGCCAGTCATCCACATGTGTCTTTGTTTAAGATTCTCCCCTGCCACTCAAACATATAGGTCTTTGTCTTCTCTTACCTGTCACCCCATGGCCTTTGTTTATGATTCTCTTCTACCGCTCACTTATATAGGTTTTTGTCTACTCTTCGCCAGTCACCCCCATGTGTCTTTGTTTATGATTCTCCCCTGCCATTCACACATATAGGTCTTTGTCTTCTCTTCTACCACTCACACATATAGGTCTCTGTCTTTTCTTCAGTACCCCATGTCTTTCTTTAAGATTCTCCCTGCCACTCACACATATAGGTCTTTGTCTTCTCTTCTTCACAGTCACCCCATGACCTTGTTTTTAAACAAAATGTCTCTTCATCCCTATCAATGTTTACTTATGATTCTCTCCTGTCAGAATATTTACAAATCTTTCTATGCTCTTCCCTATCAACCATGTATAAAAGAATCTCTAAAGTAGACACCACAGTGCTAGATATAAAAGAATCTATGAAAATATGTGAGACTGATCATTGATTTCATGAATTTGATTGTTAAAATCACACTATAAACATTGCTGGAAGTAGTTTGTCTCCATTGACAACAGATGGTATTGTCTTATTTCTTATCTCAATCCTGTTCTCTGTGATCTAGTAGTTAATCAACATCTTCACAGTCAGGAAATATTTGGTTTCCAATCAAAGTTTTTTGGGGAGGTATTTTTAACAAATTATATTTTATGTATGTTTCTGTTGTGATTTTAAGCTGTTATTTGGATGTAATGTAGGTTTCTTGACTTCACATATTTTGTTTTGTTCCTTACACCTGCAGGTATTGCTGTAACCCTGAAAATAGAATTGGTGCAAATGATTCTGAAGAAATCAGAGATCATCCGTCTTAGAGGCGTGGATTGGGAGCATATCAGGTTTGTGGGCAGACATTTAAGGGAGGGTTGTTTTTTTTTAGTAAACCCAATGTTTACTTTATTAGTTGAATTGGAATTTATATGTGTTCTGTTTTCTATTGTTTTGCTCTTCTCTGTGGGATATAGAGACAACATGCCTTGCTTGGGAAGTCAGGAGCAGGAAACATACTGGTCAAGAAGGTCAAGAACATGCTGCACTTTGCCGCAGTGCACCTCGAATAGAAATTTATCTGACAAACGAGAAGAATCAACATACTTTAAACTGTAATGAAGCCTGCTGGAGATCATTTCCTGGTCTGCTGTTAGGGAATCAACCATTTAATTTTCTGCAGGCCTTCAGAATTGTAACAGAATTACATCAATGTCCCATATGGAGTAGAAGACTGTGAAGCTCATGATATTGCATCCTTTGCTACATTAAGTCAAACAGACATCTGGGACTTGAAAGCAAGCTCTGGAAACCTAATCCATCAGAAAATTTCACAAGGAGATCCATCAACCTGGAGTCCAAAGTAAAAACTCCACCACCTGG
The DNA here is from genome assembly GCA_020796225.1 of Arion vulgaris. Classification (NCBI taxonomy): domain Eukaryota; kingdom Metazoa; phylum Mollusca; class Gastropoda; order Stylommatophora; family Arionidae; genus Arion; species Arion vulgaris. The sequence continues at coordinate 16,521 of JADZMA010001483.1, forward strand.
CACAAGGAACAAAATATTGTAAACTCATATTCCTTGGGGATTGAATACATGTACAAGTCCTCTTTCCTGTCTTAATCTTGACTCTGTCTCTGAGAGTATTCATGTGTATGTTTAAGCAATGTTAGCTTTCAACCACATAGTAAATAACTTCAATATGAGAGGATCAATGTTATGTATATTTTCATGAATGTATTGTGAAGAAACATTGACAATGCAAGCAACTAGTAGAAACATGAATGACCCTTGAGATGTGAATATGCAGAAGAATTGGTAATATTCCTGGAAACAAAAGCAGACAAGTAAAAAATATAGAGAATCAAAATTGGGGTAAAAGAGATATACTGAACAGGATTTCAACAAATTAAACAAAAAAATATATTTTTGATATAAAACACTTTATGTTATATTATGTGATCGGTAACGGACAATAAAACATAGGTTCCGTGTTCAATGTGAGCACATAGAAGAACCCATGGCAGTTCAAAATCGAGAAGAGCAGGCTGGAAAGCTGCTTCCTGGCAAAATTCATTCAAAAGAATTTTAATAAAAATTCCTTCAAAATTACATCGCCTCGCAGTGCTATAGAGCTCGTGCACTGCAGCTGAGGTGTATGAAAGAGATCAGAGCACACATGGTTACTCACTGAAGTATAATGATGGTCCTATCAATCAAGACTGCTACTGATACCTTTATCCGAATCATTAACATGGAAATTTAGCAACTGAAGAAGAATACAAGTAATGTGTCACTTTATTTCATATATAGAGAATTATTTCAATTGTATTTGTTTGTTCTGTTAAGGGAGCGACCATCACTTCTTCCTGTTGATGTCAGAGGCATAGATGACACATCTAATTTTGATGATTTCCCAGAAATTGACCTAAAACTTCGTAAGTTTCACATCACTATAGTTCTTGTATGGTTTTTTGTGATCGCTGTTTCAAGGAAAGTGTCCTGCAGTACAAAAGCATTTGTGTATTGAAGATATAATTGTTGACATGTTTTGTTGTTTCATATTTTTCAGTATTTTCTTCTACTTTTTTCAGTCATTTACTTCTTTCTCTTTTGTTCTTTTACTATCCTTTGTATAGTAAATTGGGTTTTTTTGTTTAACTGTCGGAGGTATTTTGGATAGATAAAAAGATATGAAGGGCTAGAGAAGACCATCATGGAAGGAGGCATACTGGCAAAGAGAAGAAGAAGAAGACCATGGAGAAGATGGATTGAAGATGTAACTGATGGTTTGAATGGCTGCACAGGTGGGACATCTGACCTATGAGAGAAATTCTGGAGGACTGTTGGGGTGGCAAAGTTCTGCTCAGGACAAGCTATTTGATGATAATGATGATGATACAAATACTTATTCATGTTGACTGTTTGGTTTTATTACTTTATATACAAATGTTGTTATAGTGTTGTATATTTTATGTAATTGTCTGTTTGTGTATTTTGACAGCTGCATCTCAACATAATGAGGAGGAATTTAAAGACCCTAAATACAAGGATTGGCTTTCATTAACTATACATTTAAACGTTTTGAGGGCCTTTACACAGCGTGGACTAAGACCCACACTCTACAAGAGCTGAATAATTGGCTGTGTGTATTAGTTTGTAAAGATGTATTTAGTAGTAAACACTTTGCAAAATTTGATTTATTCATTGTCTTATCTTCAATTCAGAATGACAGTCAGTTAGATATATATGTTAGTTATTGATGCAAATCTAGAGCAAGCCATTATTATCTATTTCATAAATTGTATAAAGTAGATGGTATGAAACATATACACATTCTGCTTTTCTATTTTATAGTCCGGTCCATACTTTTCTTTAAATAGCAGCACATGATGGGTGATGTGGTCTGCCATGTAAACATTCTTTTCTTCCCCTAGAAAGCTATTAAAAAATTTATATCTTCCTTTTATATGGTGATGACTATTTTCAGAAAACAAATCAGTTATTGTCTATTGCCTCGCTGTTTATATCTTTTGTTTTTGTTATTAAGAATTTGTACAATTTATAA
>JADZMA010001484.1:0-18534 GCA_020796225.1 Arion vulgaris
GATCAGAAAATTGTTATTGCTGCTGGAATTGGACTTAAGCAAACACATTAGAGAACGGAAAGAAGAGTGAAAATATGATAATGTCAACAATGAGAACGTGATGGAAGGATCGACAAGATGTAAAATGTGAAGATAGATGGAATATATGTATATATTTGAGAGTAAAAGAAAATATATACAAATATTTTCGAAAGATCATGCAGAAATAATATATTTATGAAGATTTACAAATTGTAAACAGAAAAAAATTGAATATTTATAAATTGTAAGATGGGGAAATGAAACATGTGGGGACAACAGTTAGAAATTACAGGTTGCATAACTACATTTTGAAATATCGAGTTGCACATTGTAAATTGGAGTAATGTCATATTTAGCGAGAGTTGTAACTTGTAAACTGAAATAACAACGTATTTAGGACAAATTGCTAATTGTAAATGGAAGAAAAAAGGACATATTCAGAAAGAGTGACATACTTTAAGCTAAGCTAACGAACTGACATATTTGTGACATGATGCAAATTGTACGCCGGTGGAAAGCATTGTGTAAAAGGGCAAAGATATTGCTTTGAGAACTATATTTCATGCAATCAGAATAAAAAAAATAGCATGAAAACAGATGATGCATAAGTTATATGATCAACAAATAAACAGTGTACAGGTATTAAGAGCTTCGATAAAACAAATAAACTAACACAGAATTCGAACCACCTACCATCATTTCCCTACAAACCCATCCTTACCTAATGAAAGCGTCTACAAACCCTAACCAGAAAGGCCATTTTTAATAATGGCACTGAAAGTGTCTTTCATAAACAATCGTTATAACTAGACACAGAATAATAGGAGTTCCATCGAACAGTGCTTGCACAAACACATGCTATAAGCTTATTGTGCATGTATATATTTGAGACGAGACAATATCATACATACACACACATGTATACACTTCAAACATGCATACATCATTCAAAGTAGCTCAAATTAATTATAGAAACAGCATGTGTTCACTCATTAAAGAAATTAGTGAGTTATGAAGAACAATATAAGTGATGTAGAAAAAATGCTTACCTATAATCGGATACAAAAAAGATAGATTTAAGGAAAAGAATTTGACGGTTGCAATCTTAGTGTTTTTCCCATGGTGAGTTAAAAATCAAACTTATTAGGCGTAGTGCGGTGAGATTGGCTAGGTTGAGTTGTATTATTACAGTTAACAGCAATAATTTTCACACTTCTTTGTCACTCAACACCTACTGACGAAATACAAATGTTTCACCCATTGATCAGGATCCCCCCATGTGTTGTCGGGCTAAGTAGGGAAAGAATAATAACACTGCCCTATAAAGTGACTGCATGAACTGAAGCTACTAGTAAATAAAAAGCGTGACAAAAATCGAATATTTTGACAATTGTAGGCGTATTGGTAAATCGCTCCTGGCTCAGATCGCATACAAACCCAAAAAGTGGTTAACAGGGATCGATAGGAGCGCAAGAAGAAGAATAATAAGACCAAGGAAGTACATTTTCTGCTAACAGAAGAATTTGACAGTAATAGTATAATCAACACAGAATTTGGTAAAATGTAGGAAGTAATTACTCAAACAAATAAAGATTGAAACATTTCAATGTATCATTATACAGTTATTAGGTACACATAACAAGTTAATAATGGCACTAATATGATGCGATCTGTCAATTACATGACTGAAAACGTGGCACTGATGTTACTATAGACATGACACTGTCATGACAAGTGCAATAGTTCTCCAGGACACACCTCACAAGAAAGATCAAATAATTCGATATTTCCGAGACTTGAACGACTAAAACACAAATTGTGATTTAGAAAATTAAGCCATAGATTTCATGAATAGTCTTCAACTGCCACTCAACTTCGGTACATCTTTCCCTGACAATATATGGCATGATCTGGAACCAAATAACATCAAGAAAATGTCATATATTGGTGGAACTGAACTCGTTCCTGGATTAATGATCATAATCAAGCTCGTCTACTAGAACATATAGTTCATCTTTGAGTAAGATGCTTATTTAAAGTGGACAGTCTTATAAAATTTTACGTATTAATTTCTTACTAATAAATCACTCTTATGAACAATGATTTGAGTTATGACAAGAAGAACAATTTCTATACGATTTATATTACCCACTAGAGACTAATACGCTGAAGTGAAATTTGTAAAACATTCCATTTCTGTCTCGTGGTTCAACTATTGTTCTAATATCTTAGTGATCCCACATCTAAGTTCTAATATCTTAGTGATTCTACATCTGATTCTAATATCTTAGTGATCCCCCACATCTAGAGTTCTAATATCTTAGTGATCCCACATCTAGTGTTCTAATATCTTAGTGATCCCACATCTAGGTTCTAATACCCTGTGACCCCGCACCCAGAGTTCTAATATCTTAGTGATCCCACATCTAGGTTCCAAATTTCCCTAGTATCCAATCTAGGTTCTAATACCCTAGTGATCCACATCTAGAGTTCTAATACCCTAGTGATCCCACATCAAAGTTCTAATTCCTAGTAATCCCACATCTAGGTTCTAATTCCTAGTGACCCCACATCTAGAGTTCTAATATCTTAGTGACCCCACATCTAGAGTTCTAATATCTTAGTGACCCCACATCTAGAGTTCTAATATCTTAGTGATCCCACATCTAGAGTTCTAATATCTTAGTGATCCCACATCTAGAGTTCTAATATCTTAATATCCCACATCTAGAGTTCTAATATCTTTGATCCCCACATCTAGAGTTCTAATATCCTAGTGCCCCCACATCTGGGATTCTAATATCAGTGATCCCACATCTGGTTCTAATATCTTGTGACCCCACTCTAGGTTCAAATATCTTAGTACCCCACATCTAGAGTTCTAATTCTTAGTGACCCCACATCTAGGTTCTAATATCTTAGTGCCCCCACATCTGAGGTTCTAATATCTTAGTGACCCCACATCTAGAGTTCTAATATCTTAGTGACCCCTACATCTAGAGTTCTAAATCTTAGTGATCCCACATCTAGAGCCCCAGAAGATTTCGGTTTTTATTCGACAAATACGTTAACCTCAAAAATAAACTAAAATAGCAGCGAAACAAAGCAAATAAACATGTATTGTGTAATATATAATATATATATCATATTTATAATTCAATAGAATCAAAACCCCATTACACAATGATGGTTCAGAAAAGGGCCAAATTTCGTACTAAAACTGTTTAGTGGATTGAATTCAAGGTCTCTATGGCTATGTGGTTAAGCTTTAGCACATGCATTCGAAGGTCTTTGGATTAATCAGCCACCCGTACTATTCAGTGCTTTTTATATGAGACACTAAGTTGTTCGGAGCTAAGGGTTTGTGATTGTTCAGCAATCTCGGCGGAGTATGCTTCTTCTGTTGAGGGGGGACCGAGCTATGGGGTGAAAGCCGGTGCAAAGAAATCTTTCGGGACTTAGACTTTTTAGACTCAGTTAATTGACTCAGTTGCCCTGGTATCCTACCACAGTGAGCTACACAGAAAAAGTATAAGAGTACAAAGCAAGAGGAAGACCACGCAAAAGATGGATCGACTGCATTAAGAACCAAAAAATGAATATAAACTACAAAGGACTTAAAACAAGCACACACAAGATCACTGCAAATCCCACCCCCTCCCAACACTCTATAAAAAGTAAATGTGGAAAAAGAAGAAGTAGAAAGTCAGTTAATTGAGTTGAAAAAGAAATGTATCAGACAATTGACAAGTCAATATAGAAATGAAGTAGCTGTTATAGCAACTAACGTATGAAGTGTTGATATAAATTGTGGTAAATTTTTTTTTTTTCTTTAGATCCAGAGCACTGAACTTATTGGTCTTCGGCTCGGTGCCATGGACATCGAATTTGGTTCGTGCCACGAACACCGTAAATCTGGGAATCTTGGCTTTTCTGCCATCCCGCGGAATTGAACCCGCCCCAAAGAGGGATAGTCACCCGTAGTCAAGCGCTACGAACACGCTGGGCAGACGGGCAATTGGGGTAAATACAGACGATGTTGACTTTGTTCAGAAATCAATGTAGGAATTTGAATATTGTTCAAAATAAAGGGGTCATTGCAGGAATGTTGATCATGTTGGGAGAAAGGAAGATCGTTAGAAACAACTACTAAGAGGAAGACAAGGCTGAACCAAACTCGTCACTACCTCACTAAGACTAAGTTTACAAACTGGGTCATTCGCTTAGTACATATGCTTTAAAGGTCAAAAGCGACAGCTTTCTAAGGGAGGGGGTGTCTTTTATTTAGACTCCGGGTAAAAATACATAAATATAATAACAAGGTGGGGTGGGACGATTTGAGCAATGCGTTAAGGTAACAACTCAGCGCTAGGTTGAGCGAACTGACCTATTCTCCCGTGTGCTCCCCGTGTGCTTCAAACAGATTTACAGTTTATCAAAAATGGTAAGAATCGATGTGAAACTACAATTGAAAGTTATTGAAATGGCATACAGAACGTAGCCATCAACCACAGTAAACTAGTCGATGATTTTCTAAGGCACCTATCTTTCAGTAGTTTAATTTTTTTCCCGAAAAGTAAGGTCTACTTTCCCCTTTAAAAATCCACGGACAATTTGCACCCAAACTTCCCCACCGGGTATCTGAACAAGTAGCATGGGTTTGTGATCAAACTCACTACCGCTTGAACTACAGACGACGAAGGTTATTATGGAAAACATTACTAGCACGTGATATGCGTTAATATCACACTTGATTACACTACCCCCAGTGTCTGCGTATACAATTTTCCCCATAGCCGGCTCCAGGGTCGATAACCGACACAACTACTGTGCAGTAATGTCCGTGACACTGGCTCCGGAAAGCGGATCAAGACCTTTCTCAGAAAAGTTGCAAAAAGTCTAAGTAGTTGGTCTTACCATAGTTGTCTGGTCTTGATCAATTATATCATTGGTTGCTATTTCCGTACTCTAACCGGGAAAACAATTAAAAAAGTAAAAGTTTCTTTTTCCCAGAGGACAAATAAATGCCCTATCAGATTCTCTACGGTATACTGTGATACCTTATCATTCGTACTGATATATATATATATATATATATATATATATCTTTCTCAATCATATTTCTTACAGTCTAGCCAGTCTTCAATATTAAATTAAATGTAAATTGTCAAGTGTCTGCTGTTTCAGTTCTTCTCAAAGAAAAATAATACAAAGGGGAACGTTCTTTTTTTATCTTTTGCAATCCATGAAATCAGGCGTATTTGGGGGTTAATGTAGACCCTTCGATTAATTTTGCGTGAACTTTTGCTTTTCTATCAACAGTGTCCATCGCCATTCGGGAAGCCTTCTCACAGGTCAGGTATTTAATCTAGGTCATCAATTAAAATAGGAAACATGTAAGTACAACCACACACCTCTGCACACCGACATTATTGTTGGTCTATGCCGTCTTGAACCCAAAGAACCAACTTGGGCCGTGGTCTCTGAAAACGTTTTATCGACTTCACAATTGAGTGCATGTGAAATTTTTAAATTGAGAAAAGCAAAATTTCAAACATTTTCCCAAACAGGTACGGTTTATTATCCATAATAGTCTTGCTGCTACACAGCACCCATCAGTGCCATGCTCAATGGCTAAAGATTATATAAAGCTAAAAGAAGTTGTCAGTGATTGCTGTTAAACAATCATCAAACAGTGTCCAAATCAAATGATTGAGCCCAGTAGTCAGTGTAAAAATTATAACAAGATTCAAACCATATTATCACGCTTGCCTGAAATTGGATACACCTGACCCACATGCTATAGGTGTTTAACATGACACAAAGTGGTCACGCTCTTTGGTTCAAATCACATACATACTAGAAGGTAACAATTGGTTGATAAAGCAAATGAAAAAATGATATCTATAATTTATTGCATATATCAAGTTATAAACGATCTGAAAAAATCAATCATTGATCAGACATATAATAAAACCCTACGTATTTTTGACGCATATCGTTCATTTGTCTTCTAGTCATTTCCCAATAGAAGTGTTTAATATGTCTGATATATTAATCATGAAAATGTATAATAAATCCTATCAAACAATGTGAAGTGTTTGAAAGTGTTACATAAATCGAACTCTACATATGGAAATACTGAGTCGACATTTCATTGTGATGTTCATTAACAACTGACTACTTAGAGAGAAGAGATGGAAAGAAAGTTGTGTCAAAATAGCTCCATAGTTTATATAGCCAATAGTTTCAGAAATAAAATGAATATATTTACAGGAAGAAAAAATACATTAACAATTTCTCTTGATTAGATGGTCAAAATAACAGAGTACAAAAGCAGAGGGGAAAAAAAAGGGTTAATTATTAATGTATTAGTCGATTGGGGGTTGATGAAACGTAATTTTACTTTGATAGTGATTGATCGACCGTGCCTTTGAGGGATAGTGATGGAAATTTTTACATGTGGACGGTGATGGGTGGACGTGATGGGTGGACAGTGGTGGGTGGACAGTGATGGGGGAAGTGATGGTGGACAGTGATGGGTGAACATGATGGGGGACTGATGGTGGAAGTGATGGTGGACAGTGATGGGTGGACAGTGAAGTGGACAGTGAGGGGTGGACAGTGATGGGTGACGTGATGTGGTCCCAGTGATGGGGGGACGTGATGGTGGACGTGTGGGGGGACATGATAACCGACAGACCCATTACATTTGAATACTGATGGTTCGACAATATCTTTAAACTGGATAGTGATGTGTTGACAGTAACTTTACATATACATTTTGGTTTTATATTTGGTTGCAAAACAGTGTCTGTTAGTGAACATCATCATCAAAAAAGCTTGTCCTGAGCAGAACTTTGCTACCTCACCAGTCCTTCGAAGTTTTCTCTCCCATAGGCCAGATGCCCTTCCTCTGCAACGGTCTGCTCAAACCATCAGTCTTCTTCTTCTTCCAACGTTTTTAGACATGGGTTTGTATCTTTTAAAGTAGTTGTGGTCAACCAGTCTATGTACATCCCCGTATGCTTGTCTTGGACTGACATCGATTTGTAAAACTTTAAAGTAGTTAGTGGTCAACCGAAGTCTATGTACATCTCCGTAAAAACTTGTCTTGGACTGACATCATTTGTATATTTTTAAAGTAGTTAGTGGTCAACCGGTTTATGACATCTCCGTATGGCTTGTCTTGGACTGACATCGATTTGTATACTTTTAAAGTAGTTAGTGGTCACCAGAGTCTATTACATCTCCGTATAGCTTGTCTTGGACGGATATGGGGATTGACCATGTGTTTCTCTGTTCGTGTATGGGACATTTTTACAGTATGTTGTCTCTGTAATCTTGCTGGTGCCATGTACATATGGTCAGATGGGCCTATTTTATATTTGTTAAACAGATGATACCTCAGCCTATTGTGCACTGTTCATGTCTGTAGAACCTGCTTCCTGTTTCTGCCAATATGTCCGCAGTCTCGTTGCCACGTATTCCGCAGTGAGATGGCACCCACCTGTATCCACTCTAGAAGATGTTGCATACTTGGGCGTGATGCTTGCAGTTCCTCTAAGTTGTTGTCGTCTTGTTTTTTAGAGGTAATTACTGACAGGCCATCAGTAAAATACCAGGTTTTCATTTACGATCCTCTGACACTATGGCTTCTGCTGCCCTTTTAAAGGCCTCTGCCTCAGCTCTGTAATTGCTGGAGAACCTTCTTGTCGCTAATTTTGCTTACTGTGTTCATGTCACTAAGCACTATGAGGCTCCCCCTCCTCCATTTTCAGTTGCATTTGTTTTCATTTTCATTGTATACATGGGTCCACCTGCTGTTAGGAAGTGTTCTCAGTTCATCCTGAACCCCCATTTTTCCAGGTCTTCCTCTTCTCCTCGATGCCTCCTTCCTGCTTCTCCTCGACTTCTTCATGCTTCTCCTCGATGCCTTCTTCTATGCTTCTCCTCGATATCTCCTTCTATGCTTCTCGATATCTCCTTCCATGCTTCTCCTCGATATCTCCTTCTATGCTTCTCGATATCTCCTTCCATGCTTCTCCTCGTATCTCCTTCTTGCTCTCCTCGATGCCTCCTTCCATGCTTCTCCTCGATGCCTCCTTCCATGTTTCTCCTCGATGCCTCCTTCCATGCTTCTCCTCATCCTCCCCATGCTTCTCCTTGATGTCTCCTTCTATGCTTCTCCTCGATACCCCCTTTCCCATCTTCTCCTTGATGTCTCCTTCCATGTTCTCCTCGATATCTCCTTCCATGCTTCTCCTGATGTATCCTTCCATGCTTCTCCTCATCCTCCTTCCATGCTTCTCCTCGATATCTCCTTCTAGCTTCTCCTCGTGCCTCCTTCCATGCTTCTCCTCGATGCCTCCTTCCCATGCTTCCCCTCGATGCCTTCTTCCATGCTTCCCCTCGATGCCCCCTTCCATGTTCCCCTTTGATGTCTCCTTCTATGCTCTCCTCGATCCTCCTTCCATTGCTTCTCCTCGATATCTCCTTCTATGCTTCCCCTCGATATCTCCTTCCATGCTTCTCCTGATATCTCCTTCCATGCTTCTCCTCATGCCTCCTTCATGCTTCTCTCGATATCTCCTTCCATGCTTCTCCTCGATGCCCTCCTTCCATGTTTTCTCCTGATGCCTCCTTCCATGCTTCTCCTTGATGTCTCCTTCTATGCTTCTCCTCAATGTCTCCTTCCCTTGCTTCTCCTCAATGTCTCCTTCCAGCTTCTCCTCGATATCTCCTTCCATGCTTCTCCTGATGTCTCCTTCCATGCTTCTCTCAATGTCTCCTTCCATGTCTTCTTGATGTCTCCTTCCTTGCTTCCCCTCGATGCCTACTTCATGCTTCTCTCGATGCTTCTTCCATGCATAGTGAACGGTATGTGAAACTTACAAATCTGATATGATCAGAGGGGATCAGATCAGATCTGGAAAATCAAGGAGGCGGTATACGTAATAAATGGGCGTTTCAAGACAAGACACGTATGTATGGTATTATATAAAACAAACAGAAATGAATAATAAAAATAAAAATAACCAAATCCAACGTATCGACTATAAGTCTTATTCAGACAAAACAAAACATATAATAAACCTAAATGAACTTAAACCATGGATCCCAAAAAGGGAAAAATGTGTGAGATTCACTAATCGTCTGACAGTTAAAGTGACGTGACTTGCCTAGAGCATAATGATGATGCTAGTTCAGATAGATCTTCTGTTGTAAAAGGGACAGTGACATGTGTATACAAGTGCAACTCTTTAGAACCGATTAAAATAACATATTAATCACTAATAAACAGGAATATACATTTAGAAATATTATAAGAAATATCACGTTGGAGATACACAAAATAATACGGAAGTGAGAATAACCCGTGGTAGACGTTTGAAATCTACATGAGGTTTATATATAGTTAGGTTTAGCTATATGTTATTAAGAGTTGTCTTATTGTCCCATTTGTTTAAGTTATATGTGTGATGTTATATTTAATTATAGATAATAGATACAATGTTAAGTTTAGTTATATTGGGGATGTTAAGTTAAGTTATTTGTGATGTTAGGTTTAGTTATATATGTGATGTTAGATTTAGTTATATATACGATGTTAGGTTAATTAAATTATAGATACGATGTTAGGTTAAGTCATAGATACGATGTTTGGTTAATTAAATTATAGATACGATGTTAGGTTCAGTTATATATTATTTCATAATCCCGTTGTTGAACTGGTGGACCCCTGCAATATTTACTTCCAAATTGTCAGTGAACTATTTATTATTATAGTTATAAGTGTTCCGATCCACGGTTTAGTATCTCTGTTAGAAGTAATCGTTTCATAGTGCTTTGTTTTCCTTGATTACACAATAGTTTCAGATCAAGTTTTAGTTTCATTGAAGCTCATCAAGTTAAACATCCATCTCATGAATCCAAGCGATTTTGATATCATCCATAAAAGCCACTATCAAATGGGAAATCAGTGGATTAGTTTATCAGGTGGCTTAGTGCTCTTACTTCTGATACAGATTCCTAATATGTCAGAATGTTGGCGCACTGCACTCATTGCCCTCAACTCCAGAATGCACGGGGATGAAAATGAAAGTCATCATTCTTTTCCAATAATGCTGTAGCAATTTCACTGATTTTCTGATATTGACTAAACTTTAAATCATTTCCATGAAATCAGCATGCTTTGTCGAGTATAGTTCTGTAACACCATATTTGGCATTGTCAGTATGGGTTTTGTAACACCCAATTTGGCATTGTCGATATAGTTCTGTAACACCATATTTGACATTGTCAGTATAGTTCTGAACATCATATTGACATTGTCAGTATAGTTCTGTAACACCATATTTGGCATTGTCGAGTATAGTTCTGTAACACCATATTTGACATTGTCGAGTATAGTTCTTAATACCCTATTTGACATTGTCAAGTATAGTTCTGTAACACCATATTTGACATTGTCAGGTATAGTTCTATCACCTATTTGACATTGTCAAGTATAGTTCTGTAACATCATATTTGACATTGTCGAGTATAGTTCTGTAACACCATTTGGCATTGTCAGTATGGTTCTGTAACACCATATTTGACATTGTAGAGTATAGTTCTGTAACACCATATTTGACATTGTCAGTATAGTTCTTACACCCTATTTGACATTGTCAGTATGTTCTGTAACACCATATTTGACATTGTCTATTCACTGCTCTAACTTACATTGTTTAATTAGTGGTTCCCCATCCTGTGGGTTTCGACCCCTTTGAGGTCAACCAACATTCACAGTGATCCTTGGGCCATTGGAAAACACAATTTTATTATATTAAATACAAATTCGAAATAAATATTTCACAATATATAATAACATATCGTTTTTGCGATTAATCACTATAATTTAATTATGTTCAATTTGTAACAATGAAATACATCCTGAAAATCAGATATTTACATTACGATTCATAACAGTAGCAAAATTACTGATATAAAGTAGCAAAAAAAATTTTATGTTTTGGGTTACCCAACATGGTGAAATGTATTAAGGGTCATGGTATTAGATAGATTGAAAACCACTGGTTTAATTGCTGGTGGTCCTATCGAGACTGGTATCAATATCTTTTATACCCTTCCAGCAAATGAAGAAGGTCCAAGCACCAAGATGACACCGTTTAATAATCCCATGGGTGAGTGGTTCCCGGGCCCAAATTTGGGGTGTAAAAATGAACTACTGTTACCTGCCGCATGTCTGTAGAGGCGACTAAGGGGGTTTGGCTGAAATCGGATGCACATGTCCTAAACGTGTGAAGTCTTGCGTTCAGGGGCCTAAAAACCAATGTGCAACTATACGTTCTTGCAAAAATCAAACATATCACAGAGTGATTAATATTGGTATTGGTAAAGCGAACCAAAGAAGAAGAAGAAAGAATAATCCCCTCGTATATGAAGAAAGGGCGTTGTATTTTTCTCATCCATTAGTGCTCTAATCTCTGTCCACCACCATCAGGGTTTTGTTTTCAATATTTTCAATATATTTATTTTTCTTATTCCTCTGTTCCTCGTGGGGTCTAGTATCTCAACAGTTGCCCTTCACTATACCCTTTCTCTGGTCGTGTTATATATGTCTCTCAACAGTTTCCCTCACTATACCCTTTCTCTGGTCGTGTTATATATTCCTCAACAGTTGCCTTACACTATACCCCTTTTTCTCCTGTTAATATGTCTCTAACAGTTGCCCTCCACTATACCTTTCTCTACGTGTTAATATGTCTTCAAAGTTGCCTTGACTATACCCTTTCTCTCATGTTATATATGTCTCTCAACAGTTTCCTCCACTATCCCTTTCTCTGCACGTGTATATATGTCTCTCAACAGTTGCCCTTGACTATACCCCTTTCTCTGCACGTGTTATATATGTCTCCAACAGTTGCCCTTCACTATACCCTTTCTCTGGTCGTGTTATATGTCTCTCCCAAAAGTTGCCCCCCACTATACCCTTTCTCTACGTGTTATATATGTCTCTCCAACATTGCCCTCACTATACCCTTTCTCCTGTGTATATATGTCTCCAACAGTCCCTCCATATACCCTTTCCCGTTTGTGTTATATGTGTCTCTCAACAGTTGCCCTCCACTATACCCTTTCTCTGCTCGTGTTATATATGTTTCTCAACAGTTCCTTCACTATACCTTTCTCTGCGTGTTATTAAAGTCTCTCAACAGTTGCCCTTCACTATACCCTTTCTCTGGTCGTTTATATGTCTCTCAACAGTTGCCCCCCACTATACCCCTTTCTCTGGTCTTGGTATATGTTTCTCAACAGGCCCCCCACTATACCCTTTCTCTGCACGTGTTATGTGTCTCTCCAGTTGCCCTCCCTATCCCTTTCTCTGCACGTGTTATATATGTCTCTCAACAGTTGCCCTCCACTATACCTTCTCTGCCGTGTTATATATGTCTCTCAACAGTTGCCCTCACTATACCCTTTTCTGGTCGTTTATAAATGTCTCAACAGTTGCCCTCCACTATCCCTTTCTCTGCACGTGTTATATATGTCTCTCAACAGTTGCCTCCACCCACCCTTTCTCGGTCGTGTTTATATATGTCTCTCACAGTTGCCTCCACTATACCCTTTCTCTGGTCGTTTTTATGTGTCTCTCAACAGTTGCCCTCCACTATCCCTTTCTCTGCACGTGTTATATATTCTCTAACAGTTGCCCTCCACTATACCCTTTCTCTGTCTGTTATAATGTTTCAACAGTTGCCTCACTATACCCTTTCTGGTCGTGTTATATGTGTCTCTCAACAGTTGCCCTCCACTATACCCTTTCTCTGGTCTGTATATATGTTTCCAGTTGCCCTTCACTATACCCTTCTCTGCACGTGTTATATTGTCTCTCAACAGTTGCCCTTCACTTCCCTTTCTCTGGTCGTGTTATATGTCTCTCAACAGTTGCCCCCCACTATACCCTTTCTCTGGTCGTGGATATATGTTTTCAACAGTTGCCCTCCACTATACCCTTTCTCTGCACGTGTTATGTATGTCTCTCAACAGTTGCCCTCCACTATACCCTTTCTCTGCACGTGTTATATGTGTCTCTCAACAGTTGCCCTCCACTATACCCTTTCTCTGCACGTGTTATATATGTCTCTCAACAGTTGCCCTTCACTATACCCTTTCTCTGGTCGTGTTATATATGTCTCTCAACAGTTGCCCTCCACTATACCCTTTCTCTGCACGTGTTATATATGTCTCTCAACAGTTGCCCTCCACTATACCCTTTCTCTGGTCGTGTTATATGTCTCCAACAGTTGCCTCCACTATACCCTTTCTGGTCGTGTATATGTTCTCTCAACAGTTGCCCTCCACTATACCCTTTCTCTGCACGTGTTATATATGTTTCTCAACAGTTGCCCTTCACTTACCCCTTTCTCTGCACGTGTTATATGTCTCTCAACAGTTGCCCTTCCTATCCCTTTCTCTGGTCGTGTTATATAGTCTCTCAACAGTTGCCTCCCCTATACCCTTTCTCTGGTCGTGGGATATATGTTTCTCAACAGTTTTCCTCCACTATACCCTTTCTGCACGTGTTAGTATGTCTCTCAACAGTTGCCCTCACTATACCCTTTTTCTGCGTGTTATATATGTCTCTCAACAGTTGCCCTCCCTATCCCTTTCTCTGCACGTGTTTATATGCTCTCAAGTTGCCCTTCTTACCCTCTGCACGTGTTATATATGTCTCTCAACAGTTGCCCTTCACTATACCCTTTCTCTGGTCGTGTTATATATGTCTCTCAACAGTTGCCCTCCACTATACCCTTTCTCTGCACGTGTTATATATGTTTCTCAACGTGTCATATTACCCCCTTCTCTGCACGTGTTTATATGTCTCTCAACAGTTGCCCTTACTATACCCTTTCTCTGGTCGTTTATATATGTTCTCAAGGACAGTATCCTTTATCTCTAAAAGATCATATCTCCAGGTTTGTTCAGGACATTTCTTTTTTTTGTTTCCTTTAGTGTTACCAAGTGATTGTGATATCATGATTATAAAAATACTAGACATCTTGGTTTTTGAATACAGAAAGAGTAAAGTATCATTATCAGTTTTTCTGTCATAATTTCTCACAATTTTGAAAGGCTGGGGGACACCTCCCGAGAGTGCAGTCCATATAAAACTTCTTGAAAACCATGAGCATATAGAGTTATCCTTCAAAGTAGGCTGCCTGCTCAGCGTGTTCTGCGCGTTGGACGACGGGTGACAAGCTCCTGTCAGTGAGGGTTCAATTCAGCGGGGTGCAGAAAAGCTACAGGTTCTCCAGATTTACGGTGTTCGTGGCACCGAACCAAAGGGTTACGATGTCCATGGCACCGAGCCGAAGGCTGAAAGCTCAAGTTTCTGGAAAAAGGTAAAAAAAAATTCTTCAAAAGCAAATTATTTCGCATTATACCGCCCACTTTTTTGTTTTTTGGTGCCATATTCATCATGATTTGGGAAAAGCTTTTTCTCTACCCACTTCGTGAGATGTCTTGTGCCTCAGACATTTAGTTACTTGTCCTGCGTGTCTTCAATCCGCGTTTACCCATTTCCTTCTGTCACTAGGTTTCATTAATTCCCTATTCCTTCATTGGTGCTCACCATATATTCCTCCATTTCTAAGAGCACATAACTGTCTTTGTACTAACTTATCGTAACACTTCCTTTAAAGCCATACAAGAAATTGTCGACGGTAAAAGTCTTAATCGTGATAGTGCACGGGAAGACAATCGTTCTCGTAGTACCATAGAGTATGTCAAATTACATATCAGGACCAAGCGAGTGGAGACAAGTGTCAATCCCAAAAGTGTTATCCCGAGTCCTCTGGGCAGGGTGCCAGTCTGGTAGTCTGACCAGTATTGAAGTATACTAAATCTTTTTACTATGGTAAAGTGGTGGTTTCGAAATGAAGTGATCAGAGAAAAAGTGGGGACAATATCAGTATTGATCTTCATCAAAAAACAATAAATTAAATGGTTCAGCAACATAAGCAGAGATTATCCAAGATAGTGTCCTCAAAGGGCAATGTTCTCACAGTGGATATAAAGCAAAAGGCCGCCAAAGCAAAAGTGGACTTCAGAGATAACAGAGGCGACGAAAAACACTGTGTTTATAGCGCCAAAAAGCCCGATCATAAACCTCTTCATATTGAGACGATGTGAGGCAAAATAGAATTATAGAAATGAAGAAGTTACTAAGGTATTCTCTAGTCCTCAACTGCCTTTTATAGTGACATTGATTTCACTGTACCACTCTTCCATTGGTGTGTTTCAATTATGAGAGGAACCGCTCCGTATCTCTTATCTGCATATCATCACAGTTCAGAAATGTCCATTTAGCTATAAAGTGTTCCGTATTATAGTCAACTATCCAAGCTGGTGTCTATTGTATAAACTATGAAAAATCATCGCCTTTGTTGTGTCAGTTTTTGGCTAGTTCCTTTAACAGCTATCATCCTGACAATACATGGATATTTTGATGATATGACCCTTGATGAACCAAAAGTTTGAATAAAGAATACTGATGTTATTGCTACTTGATCAATCATGTTTCAACAGTTTCCCTCCTTCTGGCCTCAGCTCTTTATTATTTCTTGTATCGTGCTTCACGTCTTCTGCAATGCGCCTATATTGCTTTGTTAAGACTATCACAACTGCTGAGTCAGTTTGTTGATACACACTATACTTTGAAAAAAACATCGTGGGGTCTCGGCACTCGCGGAAATCAATATCCGTTAGAAACTGCTTAACAGTCATTGAGCTTCTCACGGAAAAACCTGTTGGCCCTTTGGGTTTTCTCCTTGGGCTTCTCGGTGTGCTTACCTTGTTGGGCTTGGTTGTCTCCCTTGAGCTTTTCAACTGTGACAACACCTTTGGGCTTGGGTTTTCTCATTGAGCTGCTCAACGGGGACAACACCTTGTTGGCTTGGTTGTCTCAAATTTAGCTTCTCAACTGTGCCAACACCTTGTGAGGCTTGGTTTTTCTCGATCAAGCTCGTCAAGTGGGACAACACCTTGTTGGGCTTGGTTTCTCAATTGAGCTTCTCAACGGTGACAACACCATGTTGGGCGGTTGTCTCGATCAAGTTCGTCAAGTGTGATAACACCTGTTGGCTTGGTTATCTCCATTGAGCTCCTCAACGTGTGACAACACCTTGTTGGGCTTGGTTGTATCGATTGAAACTAATATAGCCGACAATATGTTGACCACCCGTACTGGATGCACCATTATTATCTCATCAAAAAACTAACATACAAATGCGATTTTCATTGTATATATCATGTTTTTAATAAGCCTGTATCAAATCAAATACCGTCCCCCATGTACGATTAACTGGGATGAGATCAGACGACGGACTGATTTCACTGCACTAGGTTTCCACATGCAGCTTCATACCTTTTCGGGCCCCGAAAATATAAGCCACATGTTAAGTGTTGCACAAAGCTTGAACTGTGTAGCTCAGCAACAATCTCTGGTAGGATCTGAACAAATATTATATAATTATTTTCCCACAATCGGAAGGTTACGTTCTCACTCACTACTCACAGTGCTACTATTGTCAGCTGAATTCAGCATATGTCGCTAGTTTTTTTTTTTTTATTGTTTCTGGTCATCTATTTTTTTTAAACATTTCCAACTATTGTAACTGTTTACTATTTTCCTTTCATTATTCATCATTCTATTTTAATTGTTAAATATCTTTATTTGTTTTCTTTCACTGCTTTAATTATGTATATTTCTCAATGAATAAATAATATCTTGAGTCTGTTTTCCACATCTTGTTGATCTGCGTTTATCTCATTCACGCATCGCTAACTGTCGACGATACAAACAGAAACAAATTCTGGTCACTTAATGTATTTTTAAAATTCAAGTAGTGGTAGAATGTTAGAATATTGTAGCAAAATGATACGAATGTTGTATGACGTCAGACAAAGTAGATGACATAACTTAATTAAGTCAACGTCACGGTTCTGAACCCAACTAGATGTTACTTATTGTGTCATTGGTAACAAGCTGCAAGCTGCAGGTTGTTTTTAAAAAAAATCTGAAAGAAAGCAATTTAAAAAAACTTATATGCTGAAAAAATACGTTATACCGATATGCGAAGATATTAACGTTTTCTGTTTAACCACAGTACAACGTTAACAGACGATATTTTCACAGCGAAGATACCAACATTGTTTTAAAAAAGTGTAACAAATATGAACCAAGTAAAACATTTTTTTGAACAATTTTATAAACATTTAAGACATTTTTATTTTGAAAAATATATGTTCTGAATTAACCTGCTTGTAACGATCTTCTCTGAGGTAAACGCATTGCTGCTTAAATATCATACTGTTTAATTATATTACTGTTATTTCTGAGTAGCTTGTTTTCCATATCGTCTATATCCCGATGGTATCAGTCTTTTAGTTAGTCGCTGATTGATGTGAGAATGACGAAAATGAAAATAAGATACAACCTAAACATCAGACTAAACATCAACGTAAACACGGAAATGAAAAATAAATAATCACTAATAAGAAATCACAATTGCTATGAATATTAAAGCAAAAGAACAATTTTTGAATTGATTTACCTTTGACGAAAAGGAAAAAAAAGGTAAGAAAGGGCGTAAAAGAATAAGAAAATTTAAAAGTATATTTTTTACGTTTAAAAATTGGGAAATCAAACTATAAAACGAAAATTGGGAAAATACCGAAGCAACCTCAAGGGAAAATTCTATAAATAGCAATGTTTGAACTTTATATCCACAATGCAAAAAAATTAGAACCTTTTAAATTGAAGGTTTGGATAATTTCCCTATTTTATAAAAAATTCAAAGAAGGAACTGTGAGAAAACTAATTTTACATCCCAACTAAGATCAAAGAAAAAGATTAAGCGACTTGAGGATGTGTAGAATGTCCCCCGGCATTTTGGGAAGAACAGCTCAAGTTTGTTGGGACGAAGGGAAAAAAGAGAATAAAATAAACCTGGAAGGACGGTTGAAAAGGAAAGAAAAGCGTGCGGGCTAATATAAAACCAAAACATTCTTTTTTGATTACGTCCTGTAAAGGATATCCACGATTGTCGATTTTCGATCTTCAAAAACTACCAACAATAGGGGTCACGGAATGACGTCCGGGAACATAGGATCAAATGCAATGTCTTATATATCAATTTACCATGAAGAAAAATTTTAAAATATTTATATTCCCTTTTATGTTGGGTAAGTTTTTCCTGAATTTGGGGGGCAAATGATGATAAAGGAAAAACAATGACATGCAAAATGTAAAAGATGATGTTTAAAAGACCTATGATTACCCTGACTTAATATCGGAGAAACTAAAAAAAGAAGAAGACAAAAACATACATAATTTTCTGTTCCAACATTTTTGTTGCTTTACTCAATAACAATTTCTGTTCTTCTTTCTTCCTCTGCGTTATCACTAGATTGGAATTTGGGCTCTAATAAAAGGAGCCCCGT
>JADZMA010001485.1:0-10000 GCA_020796225.1 Arion vulgaris
GATCGGGTCTGTTTAGCATCTTTTTTGGGATTTTCCATCTCATACCCCTTTCCTGCTCTGTTGCCCAAATTGCCCTAATTTTTCCCTGACTGGCAGGGTTATGGTTGTTTTCTTTTACCCCCCCATAATTTTTTTTAATCTTGCAGTGTTTCGGCAACATTTGAAAGCCTTTTTTTCTTTTTTCTGTTCTTTTATAAATTTTCTCTTGTCTGTTCTTTCTTTTTACCATTTTTTTGGTTCTTATTTTTTTTTCTTGCCTTATTTTTTTAACGTTCTGATCTAATGCTATTATAAATTTTTTTCCCCTTTCCCTTTTGGATGTATTCTGGGGCCCCGGCCCTTATTCTTTTGTTGTCCTTTCCGGGTTTTCCCAAATCCCCAAATTTTAATTTTTATTTTTGCCTTTGATGCATTCCATTTTTTTTGGATTCCAGTTGGTGTTGTGTCGGCTGTTCGGGAAGGGTTTGGAAATCTGTTCTTTTTTCCCCTATATTTTTTTGTAATCTTTTGTTTTTTTAATAGGTTAACATTAAAAGTTTCTGTTCTTTTTTGGTTTGTATATATTTTTTCTTGATTTTTGAGCCTGATCATTGGAACGAAAAGGGGGTGGTGCCCACGTAAAACCCCTTTTTTACATCAAGTAATGTCTTTCCCTTTTGCTTTGTTCAAATTAATTCATCTTTTTTCATCTCTTCCTTTTTGGGGATATCCATGTGTATTGTGTAGGCCCTGTTGGGCAATGTCCCTCCTATGATAAATCTTTTTTCCCCTGAAAAAATTGCTCAACATTTCCCCTTTTTCTTTGCAGTGCCACACCCCTCTTTCCCCATTTTTTTTTTTTGTGTCTTTTTTATTTTTTCCCAACTTTTCGTTTGGGTCCCCCTTTATAAAAAACGCCCTAAAGCGGGAAACCCTTTGTCCATTATTTCCTGTAACCTTCTAAAAAATGTGTTTTTTTCTTTTTGGCTTTTTTAAATGGGTTCATTAAGTTTTGGGAATGATAGTTAGTTTTCCCCCCGTTTTTTTAAATCAGGCCAACTTTTTTATTAATGGGGTTTCCCCCCAAGGAAGGTTTTTAACCTTTCCTTATTATTAATTGCAACTCCTGCTGAATGTTCCCACCCTCTCTTTCTGATAAAAGATGGTTTCCCTTTTTAGTTTTCTGCCCAAAAAATTGCCTCTATTTCGGCTGAACCCATGAATTTTAAAAAAATTAATTTCCACCCTTTTTTACCACCTGTGATGTTTTTGGGGTTCGGCTTTTTCTGACTTTCCCAGAATCTATTCTTTTTTAGTTTTGACACCCGGGGGGGTTTGGGAATTCCCAGCATTAAAACTGGGGTTTTGCCCCCCACTTTCAGCGACGGCGGTACTCTGTCTCAAAATCTGGACATCAAAATTTTTTTCCTTTTAAATTTTTTAACATTTTTTTTTTTTTGGGGGCGATTTTCCCTTTGCCCCCAAACCCCAAACCCCTGGAGGACCGGGACCCTTTAGTTTTACCTCTCACCTTGGACCTGCCCCAGGGGTTAACCCCCTTCCCCGGGAACAGAACTTCCCTCCGGCCCCAAAATTTCTGGATCATTGGGTTTTTGGCCCCCCCCCACAATTAATGGCCCCCTTGGGAGCTCTCTTTATTTTTTTTGTCTTTATTTTAAATTTTAATTTTTTTTATTTTACTTTCTTTACTTTTTTTTTTCAGTTCTTTTTTTCATCTTATTTTTTATTTTTAATTTTTGGTTACATTATTTTACTCTTTTAAAAAATATTTTTTACTTTCAAAAAATTTTTTAATTTTTTTAATTTTTTTGGGTTTTTTTAACTTTTTTTTTTTTAAACTTTTTTACTTTCTTTTTTTTTATTTTTAACTGTTTTTTTTTTGAACTATTCTATTTTTTTAATTTAGTTTTATTTTTCATTTTTAAACTTTTTTTCTTTTTAAACTTTTTCCCCAATTTTGTACTTTTCTTTTTTTTTTCCCTTTAGTTATTTTTTACTTTTCTTTTTTGGTTTTTACTTTTTTTTTCTTTATTCCCTTTTTTCCCCCTTTTTTTCTTTCCCCTTTTTTTTTACCTCACTAGTTTCCGGGGGTCACAGTCGAAGGATTGACGTTATTGCCCCGGGTTTTCCCTTTGGTTTCTGTTTTTCAGCTGTAAGGGCCCGCCATCTCCCAAACTTTCCCAAAACCCAAAACTCCTAGCTCAAAAAAACCCCTAAGAACCCATAAAAAAAACCTGCCGGGGCCCCGTGGGGCTCAAACCCACATGCCAACTCTTCGTAGCGCGTTGGTTTACGGGTGACTAGTCCTCTGAAAGTGCAGGTTCAACTCCGCGGACTGGCAGAAAAGCTACAGGTTCCCGGTTTACGGTGTTCGTGGCCCGAACCGAAGGGTTACGATGTCCATGACACCGGGGCCAAGCTTTCAGCTCAAGTGCTTCTGGAAAAAAAAAAAAAAATCGGGGTAAAGTAATATACTAGAACGACAGGCAAATCCTCAACAACTTCACCGGGGGTACCCCCGGAAAAGAAAAATGTCTTTGATTTTTGAAAAAATAAATAAAAATGTGTTTGGTTTTTAAAAAACCCATTGACGTTTTTTAAGCCGATAAATTATGCCATGTCATTTTACGCTCGGTTTGTGTGTATTTTTGTAATAAAGCAAAAATTAAATGTAGTTTGTGTGTTCTAGTTTTTGGGTTTTTTTCGTTTTAATGGAACAAATTGGGGGGACAAAAAGGTTTTGTTTGGTAGTTTCTGCTAGAGTTGATTCTTTTACATTCAATTATGGTATTTTTTTCTGCTAGCTAGGTTGATTCTGTACATTTAATTATGGAAATTGTAGTTTCTCCCGAGTTGATTCTGTACATGTAAATTAAAATTATGTGTAGTTTCTGCTAGAGTTGTTTCCCTGTCATGTTAATTATGGTATGTGTAGTTTCTGCAAACTAGAGTTGATTCTGTACATTTAATTTGGTATGTGTATTTTCTGCTAGCTAAGTTGATTCTGTACATGTTAATTATGGTTTGTAGTTTCGGGC
The DNA here is from genome assembly GCA_020796225.1 of Arion vulgaris. Lineage (NCBI taxonomy): Eukaryota > Metazoa > Mollusca > Gastropoda > Stylommatophora > Arionidae > Arion > Arion vulgaris. The sequence goes on from JADZMA010001485.1 coordinate 3,039, forward strand.
TATTAAAGAAGTTTGGATTTCTGTAATTATTTTTTAATAATTTTGGGTATTTTAGTTTCTCTGAGTTGTTTCCCTGTACTTTAATTATGGTATGTGTAGTTTTCTGCTAGAGTTGTTTCCCTTGACTTAATTAAATTATTTAGTTTTGTGGTTATTTTTACTTTAAATTTGGTTGAAATTTCTTATAAGTTTTTCTTTTTTAGTTTTTCTCGGGAGATTGATTCTTACATGTAATTATGGTATGTGTAGTTTCGGGGCTGGCTGGGGTTTGGGATTTCTGTGCTTTTTCCAAATTATGGTGAAAACAAGATGTCTGATCGGATCGATGGGGGTGAAAACGGGGTTTTTATATTTTTTCTTCCCCAACCCTGTTCTCCCTCACCGTCAGGTTGGGAATTTTTAAAAACAGGTTTTTGTTTCCTTCCCAAAAATTGTTTTCGTCCCTCTGTTTCTCTGAAGCCCAATCTTGCGTGAAATCCTTTTTACCAATTCCCATTTATCGGGAAATTGCCTTTTGGGGCCCACTTTTCCATAATCTCTTATGTTGACAGAACTATTTAATTTGTTTTTTTCTTGATAAATTCCCAATAAATATTTTAAATTTTTAAAATTTTTTTTTCCCAAAAATGTCTTCTTTTTTTGGGAATTTCTTGATACCCCCAGTATTCTGTGTAAACACTTTATCACTGTCGTAACTAGTTTTATTCTATCGTTTGATGTCAGCGTAGTGTACATGGTGACATGTTTACATTTCAAAACTGGTGCAATTTGTCCTATCATTTGATTTCCTTTATTGAACATATGTTGGTTTAACATGGACACGTTCAGATTAAGGCGAAAAATCATAACGAATAAAAATAAACAAGCGTAAAATCTGCCCCCTTAAAATCGGGGTTTTTTAAAAGGGTAAAGAAAGAGATTTAAAAAAATTCCCTTTTAAAGAAATTTCCCTTAAAAGGAGTCCCTTAAAAAGGGATATTAAAAAGGTCCCAGAAGGGGTCCCCAAAAAATTTCTTAAAAGGGGTTGCATTAGAAAGATTTAAAAATTTTCCTTTTTTTTTAGGTCCTTTTGAAAATTTTAGAAAAATTAAAAAATTTACTAGAAAAAGATGCGAAGAGATGACAAAAAAAGTTTCAAAAGATTCAAAAGGAGTTCCCCAGGAAAGGGAAAAATTTCATAAAAAGATTTTTTAGAAAGATGCATTGAAAATGCTCTAGAAGATCCCTTAAAAAGAGGTTTTAAAAGGGTGCCAAAAGAGATGGAAGGAGTTTAAGGGGGTAAAATCCCTTTGGGGTTTGGTTAAAGGGGGACAAAAAACCCAATAAACCTCTTTAAAAACCTGGAAGGTGTTCCCATTCCCGTTTTGCGGGTTTTAAAAAAGCTCCCCCGGGGGGGCGGTTCAAATTTTGGTTTGCCAAAAAAAAGCAACCCCCTCCCCGGGGTTTTGGCGGGGTTGGCAAAAGGTTGCGGAACCCAGACCTTTACACCCGTTTTTAAAAAGAAAAAACCCCCAAGGAAAAACGCGGCAAAAAAAATTCTGAAGAACCCTTTTTTCTCATTTAGTTTGGCGGTTTATATATGAAATAAAAACCAAACGATGGAAAAAAAGAAGAGAGGGGAAAAGGGAAAGGATTGGAAAAGGGGGTTAAAAATGTTTAAACTTGTAAATTTGGTTAAATTGGGAAAAATTTAAAATTTCATTTGGAAATAATAAATTTTGGGGTCCTTTTTTAAAAAAAGGTGTCATGGCGTCCAAATTTTTTTGTGGGGGGAATTCTTTAAATTTTTGGCCTTTTTTGGAAAAACTTTTTGGGGCGTTTTTTAATTTTTTTTTAAAAAAATTTTATTTTGTTCAATTAAAGCAAATTATAATTTTAAACTGCCCTTTAAACTGGCTGCTGTCCTTTAAACAAGTTAACCTGAACACAAACTGCCCTTAGAGGCCGGCCCGGGCCAAAAGATTTTTTTCCAACCGCCTTTTGCCTAAAACCCCCTTTTCCAATTTTTTAAAACCTGTCCCCGGGGCCGGGCCGGAAAAGGGGCTGTTCAACAAATTTTAATCCCAGCTTAATGTTTCATCAAAACCGGGGCCCGGGACACCCTGATAAAAAAACTGTCAGGGCGGGGAAAAGTTTTTTCCAGGGGAAGGTTATAAGATCGGTTTTTGAAATAAGACATCAAAAAAAGGGGTTTTCCATTTCGAATTTTAATCAAAAACAACAAATTAAAAATTTCAATTTTAAGCGAAATGGTTTAATTTCCAAAAGGGGAAAAAATCAGGGTTTAGGGCCTCAAACCTTTTTGCCCCCTTTCTTGGGATAAAATATCACAGAGTTATTAAAATTGGTCGAAAAGAACAAGAAAGAAGAAGAAATGTTCGGCTCATAAGTAGATTACCAACAGGGGGGTCCCCCAAAAAAACCAGTGTTCCCCAAAACCAAAAAAAAGGTCCCCCCAAAAGGTGGACCTCAAAATTTAAAGAGGCGATGAAAAACACTATTTATAAAGCCCCTAAATTTTAAAAATCTTTCTTATCCTGACGCTGTGAGGCAAAACAGGATTGGAGAAAGAAAAAAAAAGAATATATTATGTCAAGCAGCGGTTTTGCATCTAGATAGAGCGTCTTTGGGGGTTTTGGCCCCTAAATCCAAACTGGAAGGGTTTTTCCCCCCGGCGAAAATTTAATAAAGAAACATGAAAAATTAAATGCGGGAATATAAATGAGGATAATTAATGGAATCAGGGGGAGATAACGGTTGAAACAGGGAATGTCTTAAAACCTTTTAAAAACCAAACGGTTAGATTAGATTTAAATAAAATAATAAAATAACCAGTTGGGAAAATAAAATAAACAATTAATAAATAAAAGTGTGGTCCCTCATTTCATTGCCGGTTTTTCCCATATGGTTCGGCCCCTATCGGGTGAAATCTACGGGAACATTGAACAAGTCCCAAACCTGCCCCCGGAAAACAACCCGGGGAATCTTGAAAATTCCTTTTTTTGGGGGGTCAAGTTCAAACTAAAAAACCTTAATTAAAAAAAAAGGGGAAAAGCTTCTTTTCGTCTTTGGGGAAAACCCCCACAAATCAACCCCTTCAAATAAAACCAATCATAAATTATCTTTGATACTTTTTAAATAAATTAATTTTTTTCCGTGTTACAAAAATTTCGAACAATAAAACCCCTTCTGTAAAAATCTATTTTTTCCCTTAACATTTATCTTTTCTGCCAAAACAGTTTTAATTCTTTTTCTTAAAAATTTTCCCCTTCTTAAAACAGTTGCCCACCCTGTAAAGCCCTTCCTTCTGAAAACAGTCTACCCCTTTTTCTGTAACAGCCCTTTTCCTTTGAAAGCCCTTTCCCTTCTGTAACAGTCTATCCCTTTAACTTTTCTCTTCTGAAAGTCTACCCTTTTTTGTAACAGTCTATTCCCCTGAACAGTCTATCCCTTCTGTAACAGTCTATCCCTTCTGAAAAACAGTCTATCCCTTCTGAAACCCAGTCTATCCCTTCTGAAACCCAGCCCTTCCCTTCTGAAAAGTCTATCCCTTCAACCCAAGACCCCTTTGTAATAGTCTTTTCATAACAGTTTATCTCAGACATTGTTTAAATATATCAGGGGGTTATATATTCAATGGATGAACCCTTCTGTAACAGTTTTCTCTGACATGTTTTAATATATCGTTTTCCCACCCCCCTTAACCTCTATCTTAAAAGTATATATAAAAAATTTAAAACAAATTTAAAACAAATGAAAAAAGAGGGAAAATTTTCCCAAAAACCCCGCCCCAAAAAACTCAAGTTTTCCACAGTGGTTTGGGGCCCGTAGTTTTGTGCAAATGTTGGGTCATTTTTGAAATAGTTTCCCCAAAAACTTAGCCAGCACCCGAACTTTTTTCCCCGGTGGCTATTATATTTGATTTGATTTATTTTTTCTTTTCTTCCCCCGAAAAAAGTTGTTTTTTATTGATGGTTCGTATCTTTTTTCCGGGTTATAATTGCGATCTGCAGATAAAATAATTTAGCAAAAAGAACACAGACGAGAAAATGTAGGAAAAAAATGACATTGAACTTGCTTGGATCGAAAAAAAATATTTCAGTTTGACGAGTCTCTTTAAAAGGTAGATGCTTTGAAAGACAGATGATGCCCAGTTAAGACCAGAAAGTAGACTATCTATAGGATTACCCCCTCTGGTGAAGAAATGGACGACAATGTACAACCATCGTTCTATGGAGAGGGTTTAAAGTGATTTGAAATTTCCATATTATTGAAAAACTTGAATAAACAATTTGACATAACAAATTTCTTTCCCTTTTTTGGCAATTCACAATCTCCATCCATGATTCCAGCATAATTCCCTACGCCAGCCAATATGATGTGACTTAAAGAAAAAAGAACAAATAAGAATATTTGGTTTGTCTTAAACTTTTTTGGGAAAAAAATAATTGCAACTGTAGTAGTTTTTAAACCCCTTTGGGGAGACAAAACAAAATAGCAACGAGAACGATGTACAAAGTTGGGAATTTTAAAAAATGCCCTGAAAAATAATTTAAAAGATGTCACATTCTGTGCTCGTCCCCATTTGAAATTGTTAGTCGTCAGATTATCCTCATTCTTAGAAAAAATTGGAAAATGATCTGACCCTCACCCTTTAACATATCCCCCGGAAAGCGACGGATAATTTCCCAACTGTTTTTTTAAAAAATTTTTTAAAAAAATTTTTTTTTTTTCCCCCCCAATTTAAAAAAAAAAAAATTTCCTTTTTAAAAAACCCCCCGGGGGGCCCAATTTTGGAAAAAAAAAAACTAAACCCCCCAAATTTAAAAATTTTTTTTTTTCCTTTTTTTTCCTTTAAAAAAACGAAAAAAAATCTTTTAAAAATTTTTCAATTAAAAACCCCTTTTTTTTAAAAGGGGGAACCCAAAGGGGGAAAAATTTTTTTTTTTTTAAAAAATTTTTGTCATTTTTGGGGGGGGTTTTTTCCTTTTTGGGGAAAAAAAGGTTTTTGGGGGGTTTTTTTTCCCCAAAAAATTTTTTTTTTTTTTTTGGGGTTTTTTTTTGGGGGGGGGGAAAATTTTTTTTTTAAGGGGTTTTTTTAAAAGGTTTTTTTTGTTAAATTTTTTTTTTTGGGTTTTTTAAATTTTTTTTTTTTTTTGGTTTTTTTTAAATTTTTTGTTTTTTTTAAAATTTGGGAGTTTTTTTTTTTTTTTTTTTTGGAAATTTTTTTTTTTTTTTTGGGTTTTTTAAAAAAAAAATTTTTTTTATTCCCAAGGCAATTTACCCTTTTCCCAATTTTCTTTAATTTTTAAAAACCCCCTTTTTTTCCCAAACCCCCAAAAACCTGTTTTTTTTTAAAAAAACCCAAAAAATTTTCCCCCAAAAAACCCCTGAAAAGGGGAAATTTTTTCCTTTAAAAGGCCCAAAAAGGGGTTTTTTTTTTTAAAAACCCCTTTTAAAATTTTGGGGGGAATTTTTTTTAAATTTTGTTTTTTCCCCCCAAAAAGAAAAGGGGGGGGGTTTTTTTTTCCCCGGGGGGGGGTTTTTTTAAAAAAAATTTTTTAAAAATTTTTTTAAAAAAGGGGAGGGGAAAGGTTTTTGGGGGGGTTTAAAAATTTTTGGGGGGGGAAAAAAAAAAAAAAATGGTTTTTGGGGGGGTTTTTTAAAAGGGAAAAACTGTTTTAAAAAAAAAAAAAAGGAAAATTTTTAAAAAAATTTAAAAGGGGTTGATTTTTTTTAAAAAAATTTTAAAAAAAAAAAAAAAAAAGGAAGGGGGGAAATTTTTAATTTTTAAAGGGAAAAATTTTTTAAAAAAAAACCCCAAAAAAAAAATTTTTTTTAAAAAAAAGACCCCAAAAGGGGAAAAAAAAATTTTTAAAAAATTTTTTTTTAAAAAAATTTTTAATTAATTTTTTTTTTCCAAAAAGGGGGAAAAAAAAAGGAAAAAAAGGGGGGTTTTTTTTTTTTTTTAAAAAATTTTTTTTTGAGAACTTTTTGGGGGGAAAAAATTTTTTAGGCTTAAGGGGGGTTTTTTTGGGGGTTTCAAATTTTTTTTGGGGGGGGGGGGTTTTTTTTTAAAAGGGGCCTTTCCCCTTAAAATTTTTTTTTTTTGGGGAAAATTTTTTTTTTGTTTTCTTGGGGGGAAAAAAAAAAGGGAAAAAAAAACCCCCCCCTAAAATTTTAATTTTCCGGTTTCCCTTTTTTTTTCTTTTGGGGTTTTTTTTTTTTTTGGGGGGGAAATTTTTTTAATTTTCCCCCCAAAATTAAAAAATTTTGGGGGAAAAATTTTTTTTTTAAAAAATTTTTCCCAACCCCTTTTTAAAAAAATTTTTAAAAAAAAGGGGGGGCCTTTAAAAAGGGGTTTTTTTAAAATCCCCTTTTTTTTTTTAAAACTTCTTTTTTGGGGGAAACCTTTTTGGGGGCCCCGGGGGGGCGGGGGGGTTTTTTTTTTTTTTGGAAAAAAAATTTTAAAACCAATTTTTTTTTGGGGTTTTTTTTTTTTTGGGGGCCCCCTTTGGGCCCTTTAAAAGGAAAACCCCAAAAAAAAAAATAATTTTTTTTTTGGGGAAATTTTTAAAAAATTTTAAAATTTTTTTAAATTTTTTAAAAAATTTTCCCAAACCGGGGGTTTTTTTTTTTGGGGGGTTTTTTTAAATTTTTTTTTGGGGTTTTTTGGTTTTTTTTAAAAATTTTTAAAAAATTTTTTTTTTTTTTTTTAAAAAAATTTTTTTTTGGAAAATTTTTTTTTAAAAAAAAAATTTTTTTTACCTTTTTTTAAAAAAAAGGGGTTTTTAATTTTTTTTTAAAATTTAAATTTTTTTTTTTAATTTTTTTTTGGGGGTTTTTTTTTTTTTTTTAAAAAATTCCAAAAAGGAAATTTTAAATTAAACCTTTTTGTTTAAAAATTTTAATAAATTTTAAAAAAACCCCCCCCGGGAAAAATTTTTTGGGGGGGTTTTTTT
>JADZMA010001485.1:15000-18534 GCA_020796225.1 Arion vulgaris
AAATTTTTTTTAAAAAAAAAAAATTTTTATATTAAAAAAAAAGGGGGAAAAAAAATTTTTTAAAAAAAATTAAAATTTTTTTTTTTTTTTTTTTAAAAATTTTTGCCCCCTTTTTTTAAATTAAAAAATTTTTAAAAAAAAAAATTTTTTTTTTTTTAAAAAAAATTTTTTTTAAAAAACCCGGAAAAATTTTAAAAAAAAATTTTTGGGCCCCTTTTTTTAAAAAATTTTTCCCCTTTTTCCCCAATTAAAATTTTTTTTTGGGGGAAAAACCAAAAAAAAGGGTTTTTTTTTTTGGGGTTTTTGGGGCCCCGTTTTTTAACCCCCCTTTTGGGAAAAAACCTTTTTTTCCCCCCTTTTTTGGGTTTTTTTAAAAAAAATTTTTTTTTTTGGGGGTTTTTTTTAAACCCCGGGGTTTTTTTTGGGGTTTTGAAAATTTTTTTTCAAAGAACTTCCTTTTTTCTTTTTTAATTTTCCCTTTTTTAAAAAAAAATTTTTTTTTTAAACCCCCTTTAAATTAAAATTTCCCCCCTTTTAAAAAATTTTTGGGGTTTTAAAAATTTTTTAAAGTACATTGTCGTTCTGCTTCCGGTATTCGACGAAAATGCGAGGAGATATTGTTTCCAGTTCTGTCATACTGTACATTATCATTTTTGCACGTACTGTTAAGTGTGGTATAATATGTTGTGATGAGTTGTCATTAATATCTCATAAATAAAGTGTTTAGTCAATGATAAACTTCAATAAGATTTGTCCATATATCTCATAAATAAAGTGTTTAGTCAATAATAAACTTCAACAAGATTTGTCCATATATCTCATAAATAAAGTGTTTAGTCAATAATAAACTTCAACAAGATTTGTCCATATATGTAAAATCAAAGGGATGACTAATGTAGAGTTTCATTATGTAATTCAACATTTTCAATATTTCCAGTTTCAGTTTGGAATATATTCATTGCACTCCGGACATCTCCTTTGCAATATCTAATAAAAGGGGCCAGTTCGATGTTGAGTGATGACCTACTCATATCCTGGTGTGTGTGATCTTTTCTGCCACTCCAATCCTTAGTCAAACCAATGCACTCTGGCAGTTGACGTGTATTGGATGAAAATTATCTTTGCACGACACGGCTCTGCTTTCTAGACAAGACATCAGCACTCTCATTGCCTTCAATGCCACAGTGAGATGGAATCAAATGCAGGCAAATCTCAACCTTTTTTTTGACAAGAGCAAGTTCTCTTTGAGGTTTTGTGACATGCTGTCACAGGTTAACCTCCAGTTCTTTTATAGCTATGCAGTGAGCCTATAGAAAGACCATCTTCATTGCAGCTTATTCATGTGGTGTGCTGCTTTTAAAGTAGGACTGAGTATCTGCTTTGTGTTGGAACATCTTGCCAGAACATAAGTAGTAACATCTGGTGTTAATGTAATTTCCTGCTCACCATTCATTGATGCTTCCATTGTCTATCGTTGTGTTTATTCTTGTCAACTGTCTTCTGGAAACAATTACTGAAGATCTTTATTATAGCTGCTTTCTTTACTAGATTATGCTCGACGTGCTTGCTTGACAATTTAGAGATGAAGGTTGAAGAGTGTAGTGATTTACAGACTCTGGTTTCCAGTGGCCAATAAGTAATTCTTCTTGTATGAAGTTGGACGTATTCAAAATTATAGGTTTTTTTAAAAATGACAGTTAAAACAAAATAAGAACCAAAAACATTTGAAAAGTGAAAGAATAAAAATATGGGACCTGTTCCAGCACAGTATAGTAGACAATCTTCAGATATTTCTCAATGAATGTACCGTAAATAAACCGAAAAAACCAGCAACGGTTTTAATGGTTCATATTGACAAAACAACCACTCCATTGCCGAAGTCAGATATAATATTTTAAAAAAAATAAAAGAGTTAGTCTAAGGAGAGAGCTTTTGTCTTTCTTGAACCAAGGTGGTACATCCAGATGATTTATCTTGAAGACCAGTAGACTTAGATAATTATGACATCTATACATGAGAGCAAATACAATCATATATAGATCGGCGTGACGTAACCGAGTCGTTCTTATCTTGTACCATTTCTTGCGAAGTGAGGTTTTTGTTTGTTTGTTAAGTAGGATTAAAGCCTCTTTAAACAGGGCACCTCTTTGGTTGTTTTGTTTGTTAAGTGGGATTAAAGCCTCTTTAAGCCAAGGCACGCCCTTTGGTTTTGTTTATTTGTTAGTAGGGGATTAAAGCCTCTTTAAGCGAGGCACGGCTCTTTGGTTTTTTGTTTGTTAAGTAGGGGATTAAAGCCTCTTTAAGCCAAGGCACGCACCTTTCAACCTAAGGCGAACCAGTTATTGGTTATATCAGAGCGTGTAGGTCAACAAACATGAAAAATAAGAATTAACGCCTTTCGGAGAATCCAATAATATAGTGTCGTCGGTGCGACAGTTGATAGTGTCAAACATGAAAAATGTTTGTTTGTCTGCTATTGTAGAACGTCAACCAACGTCCAAGAAGATTGACATTTAATTTGTATTTTTGTTAGTGACGTCACAAACTTACAAAATCTAACCTGAATTCTCCGCAAAGATTTAATTCCAATTTTTTGTAAGTTTGTATGGTCAATACGGAAAACTACTAAAACAAGTTAACTTTTCAACTTCTTCTTCTTTACCATCGGTTTCATATGCTTAAATTAGACAATCAGATGGGTTTCTTCTATGAAGTTACACAGAGTTCCTGGAGGAAACAAGTAAACAATATCTGATATCTTGGACACACGGTTACAAATAAAGACAGACAGGGTCGTACGGTATATTTTATCAGTATGATGATTTTCTTTTGTCTTTTCTCCAATCCTATTTTGCCTCACAGCGTCAGGATAAGAAGAGGTTTCTAGAACAGGCTTTTATGTTGATGCAAGTCTTCAAATGCTTCAGTATGTGGCAAGTCTTCGAAATGCTTCAGTATGTGGCAAGTCTTCGAAATGCTTCTGGTGATCGTCTTGAAATCTTCGTGATGCGTCTTGAATGCTTCTGTGTGATGCAAGTCTTCGAAATGCTTCATATGATGCAAGTCTTCGAAATTCTTCTGTGTGATGCAAGTCTTCGAAATGCTTCAGTATGGTGCAAGTCTTCGAAATGCTTCAGTGTGATGCAAGTCTTCAAATCTTCTGTGTGATGCAAGTCTTCGAAATGCTTCAGTATGTGGCAAGTCTTCGAAATGCTTCAGTGTGATGCAAGTCTTCAAATGCTTCATATGATGCAAGTCTTCGAAATGCTTCTGTGTGATGCAAGTCTTCGAAATGCCGCCCCTCAAATGTTTTTTCTTTAAAATAACCTTAAATTGTGATTTTGTTTTCGCTGCTTATGTCGCCCCCCTCACGGTGCCGCCTGATACAACCGCATCTCTGTATCATAGCACGGGACGGTCCTCCCCCCACACACACACAACTGCTCTCTTTCTCTTCATCTCCGTTTATCATCAATAAAAACATTTGGGGAAATAAAGCCTGCATAAAAAACCGTTTCTGATCATTTTTTCCCT
>JADZMA010001486.1:0-18526 GCA_020796225.1 Arion vulgaris
ATCTACTTTTGCTGCCCCCTAGAATGTGTAATTTAAAAGGCATCTCTTTTACCACCTGTGATGTCTTTGTGATCTCGAACATTGTTCTGACGTTCCAGAATTCTATTCTTAGTTTAGTTTGACACCCAGCAGACTTGAATTCCAGCATGGGCTTCCTTGCGCTTTCACCCATACTGTTCATGCTGAGCAGTGGTACTGGTCATCAAAGGTCAACATTTAGTCATCGGTTTGTTGTCTGTACTTGAACAACATCAAATGTCAACATTTAGTCATCGGTTTGTTGTCTGTACTTGAACAACATCAAAGGTCAACATTTAGTCATCGGTTTGTTGTCTGTACTTGAACAACATCAAATGTCAACATTTAGTCATAGTTATGGAGTTTTGTACCTGAATACAGCAGGATAACTCTTATTTCTGACAAGTTTTTGAAATCATAGATATTTTCTACTTCGTTTGTCGTCACGCTGTTACCGCGTTGCTGCCCATTGTTGTGGTTTGTTAGTTAAATCAATTATACCTTTACAACTTTAGTCAATGATAGTATTATAGTCTATTCCTCTCGTACCATTTCGTTATGATGGCCTACAACCAATGTTCACACAACTCTATCCTGGGCTACTTTATAACAGATTAGTCAAATGAAAACACATCAAAATTAAATCAACAGATACTTGTAATTTCTAAATAATAGCAAATTGATGATATCACATTTTGGAAGTAAAAGTGAATTCTAGATATTTACATAAGTATATAATAATTAACGAGACATTTATATAAGAATATAATATGTAACAAGATATTTAATGTCATGCATTCTTGAAGAAAATAATAACATGTCAAAATGAATATAATAGACAACTTGTCACGTCAATAGAAGAATAGCTTCTGGAGGAAGTGCTGACACTTAAGAAGATATAGGTTACCTAGATGGCAGGGGTACATCTAAATTCTATCTTTGATACAGTTCGGTCTCTACATGGCATCCTATTGAGTGATGACACTAAAATAAATGTTGAATGCAGCTCATATAAGCCGCTGGTGGCGCCACTATTTATTTTCTTTAGAACTCTCTTAAAGAAAATCCATTTACCAACAAAATGGTATATTCATCATCATCATCAAATATCTTGTTCTGAGCAGAACTTTGCTACCCCAACGGTCTTCAGGAATTTCGCTCTCTCTCGTAGGCCAGATTCCCCCTCCTCTGCAGCCGTCATGTTCAAACCATCAGTTACATCCTGAATCCATCTTCTCCGTGGTCTTCCTCTTCTTCTCTTTGCTGGTAGGCTTCCTTCCATGATGGTCTTCTCCAGCCTTCTTGTCTTTTATATGTCAAAATATCTCAATTTCCTCTTTCTTATTTGTAGCATCAGCCAGTTTTCTTTGATTTTGAGTTCTTTCTGTATAGATCTATTTGTTCTCTTCTCTGTCCAAGATATACGAGGACTCTTCTTGTAACATATATTCAAAATCACATATATGTTTTTCACTGCCTTAGTAAATGTCCATGCTCACACCCATAAATTGTATATTACTCATAAAATCTGTTGATAATAAAACAAAAAATAATAAAAAACTGCAGCTGAATTTGTACATACGCCTGCAATGGGAAAATAGGACCTAAGTTTAATTCATCCACAACCCGTTTTTCAATTCACTAGCTAATCCGTTAATGAGTTTGGAGTTAACCGTTGTATAAGTAGAATCGGATGACTGAGGGGCAGAGAGAGAGGAGTGTGTTTAACCAGAAAGTCATATTAATCACATTAGGAAGCATTTTCACAGAAGACGGAAGGCTAGATAGTGAGATAGAGGCTAGAGTGCAAAAAGCAAATGCTGTAACCTAACAGATAGCCCCATTGTTAAAGGCACCCAAAATTCCCCTGACAGCAAGCAACGGATGATCAACAGCATTTTCATACCTACCTTGTGTTGCAGAGTCAAACATGGACAATAAGCAAAGCGCAGTCACAAAAAATAACTACATGGGAAATGCGCTACCTGCGAAAAGTTACCAACAACACCAGAAAAGAAAGAGTCACCAACATCAACATAAGAAAGAAAGTTGACACAGAACCTTTCTTGAATTACATTGAGAAACAACGAATGAAGTGGTTTGGCCACTTAATAAGAATGCATCAAAACTCCACAGTCTTCTACAACAGAACGTTAAGAAAGAAGACGAGAGGAAAACCACGAAAAAGATGGTTAGATGGCATAGCAGAATCCTGTCAAAGAGCAAAAATAATAATCACCCAAGCCACCAGAACAGCGTAAGACAAAACGAAAACCACGACACTGGGTAACAACCAGGTAGCAGTGTGACGACAAAAGAAGAAGAAGAAGAGCATCTCCTCGACATCTGTTTGGGAGACTGGCACCTATGAGTCTGCCCAAGTACAATGATGTCGATTCAGTAACCAATAACCAACATTTCTTACAGAACAATGTTTCCATTATTAAGAGTAAGCTGCATGATTATATATATATATAACACAGGCCTGGATATCTCATGCATGTCTTGCAACATAAAACAAACTTTTAAACATACACTGTATGTTTCACCGTAAGCCGCCAGCTCTGATATAACCAATAAAGGTTCGCATTAGTTTGAAAGGATCATGCCTCGGCTAAAAGAGGTTTTAATCCCCTACATAACCAAACAAATGACCTCTAACCTTACTGTTTGTTATGTGGAGGATGTAAGCCAAGAACGTTGCTATCTCAACCTTAGAACAGGTCTTTGTTTAGTTATATCAGGGCCTGTATGTCAACACACATATTAAATAAGAATGAATTCATTACGGAGAATCGAGTAGTTACCATAGTCAAACAAATTACATCATTTGAGATAAGAAGGAAAATCATGAACATCAGATATGTATAATTATTCTTCAATAAAATGTAAATAAACAATATAAAAACAGTATCAATTAATATATCAATTTATATAACTGTGGATTTTTAAACACCATATTGAACAGACGATACAACGGTGCAAACGTGGTCTTGCGGCTCTCAAAGTTATGGTGGCCGCACTTGAGAGAGACTCTTGCCCTTTTGTTCGATCGACTGGTAATGTCAGTGGTAGATTACGTACTCGGAATTCTTACGTTTTCAAGATCACAATGTGGACGACTCGTACGGGTTCAGAATGAAGGTATGCGTATAGTTCTGGGCTGCCTAGAATACCCCATTGTGAAGATGAGATATATGCTTGGCCCACTGTCACTACGCTCCCGTCATGCAATCGCACAAACCATGGCATATATGCGTGTTACTTCGGATAAGAGACATCCACTACACAAGAACACTAATGATGTTAAGGGTACGAGAATCAAGCGTGGCATGTCGTGGATGGTCCAGGCTGAGAGAACAATTGGCTAGGTGACTACGGTTGCGACCCTACCAAAAAGGGAAGAATGGATCCCAACAGATGGTAGCATGACCAACTATCTCAACGTTATCATTACTCTTGGAGAGAATGAGGGTTTGGGGCAACACGAAGGTTTATCTCGCAGTTAAGCAGCTGATAGAAGATACTGCAAGGGATGATGATGTTGTTGTATATACCAATGGGTCGGTTCAACGTGGTGAGAAATCCGGCTGGGGTTTCTGGCTAATGCGCATGGTAGGGTTGTTGCAGAGCGAAGTGGGGCATACAGGACAACTACTTCTAGTATAAGGATGGAGGTTTAAGCCGTATGCACCCTCCATTGGATTTCTGACTTCTTTTACTGGGGCAGTTGTTGTATCGACTCTCAGTCGATGCTTCACAAGATCCAGAAGGGAGTGTCGGTTGGTGGATGTCGTCTATAGAAGTTTCTAACCTCCAGCGGCTTATTTGGATATACTGTCCTGGGCATGCGGGTGTTTACGGTAATGAGAGGCGGACAGGTTTGCATCAACGGCATCGATTGTTGGGAGTTGGAGATGGAAAAGGGGATATTCTTCGGTCTTTTCCGCGACTCTGTTGGATAGAACACTAAATCGATGTTGAATCGATCAAGCGATTTAAGCAGTTTGGAGTTAATCTGTTGTTCAAGTCGAACTGGACGCCTGAGAGGCAGAGTGAGAGGTGTGTTTAATCAGCAGCCACAGGAACCATCAGTATGCATATTCTTCGATATATGTTGGGGGAGACTGAGCACCTATGGGTCTGTCCGGAGTGCAATGACGTCAGTTTAGTAACCAATAACCAATATAAATGTTAGACAATATTATTTTGCTTAAATAAATTATAAAATTGATAAAATATGACAATTGTAAATCTTTGTGGAGGAAACTAGACCTGACAGAGATGAAGTGCCTACACAGAGTTCTGGGGGTATCAAAAAAGACCAGGTTGTACATGAAGGCATCAAATGATAGAAGAAAACTATTCACGATAGAGATGAATTGTCTACATAAGAGTTCTGGGAATATCAAGAAGAGACCAGGTAATAAATAAAAACATCAAAGATAGAAAAAAAAATGCAAGACAGAGATGAAGTGTCTACACAGAGTTCTTGGAGTATCAGAAAAAGACCAGTTTAGGAATGAAGTCACGAAATGATAGACGAAAACTATTCACGACAGAGATGAAGTGTCTCATGAGTGCTGGGGTATCAAGAAAGACTGGTTTAGAAATGAAAACATCAGGCAAAAGTGGGTACAACATTAGTACTGAACATCATCAAGAAACAACAAATTAAAAGGTCGAACACATCAGTGTTATCAACGGACAGTGTACCTAAAAGGCAATGCTTCTCAAATATAGTGGATAAAAACAAATGGCCGTCACGCAAGGTAGACTTCAGAAATAACAGGAGCGGTGCAGTAAACACTATTTATGAAGAGAACAAAATTCCGTAATAGAAATATTCTTATCCTGACGCTGTGAGGCAAAACACGATTATATAACAAAATAAACTCACGACCTTCGGAACGCAAGTCTTCCTTTCGTCACAGAAACCCATCGGTTATCAAAGAAAAAAAGTGCTTAACACTGTAATGCCAATTTAAACCCGAATGGTTGAAAACCGGTTCCTTTACTACTTTTTCTTTAATTTTCTTGCAGACAATTCCTACATGTACATCATTTTCAGTCATTCCCCCGATTTTAATGCACTTGTTTTATGTTGTCTAAAATTAATTGCCACATTTGTCCACAAAATTATTTCTGCTACTGTCACTAAATAAAACAGATAACCCGTCAGCTTCTGCCCTTATTAATGCATATTCTGCATAAGTCGTTTGGGCAGCTTATATAAAATGTTTGATGCGACACATGAAGTGGGATTTTTCACCTTCATCAAGTCATCAACATTCAACGATTTTTTAAATTATGTCGACCTCATTATAAACAACATTCTCAGAAACTGTGTGTTGTATTATTTAATACTTTTACTCAAAAATTTAGAATATCTCTATTTAACACTTTTACTCAGGAATGTTGTATATCGCTATTTAACCAATTTACATAGGAATATTGTATATCTATATTTAATGCATTTACAAAGGAATGTTAATCTCTATTTAATCAATTTACTTAGGAATGTTGTTAATATCTATTTAATCAATTTACTTAGGAATGTTATATATCTCTATTTAATCAATTTACTTAGGAATGTTATATATCTCTATTTAATCAATTTACTTAGAGATGTTATATATCTCTATTTAATCAATTTACTTAGGAATGTTATATATCTCTATTTAATCAATTTACTTAGATGTATATATCTCTATTTAATCAATTTACAGAATATTATATATCTCTATTTAATCAATTTACTTAGGAATATTATCCTATTATCATACTGAATTTATTCTTTTAATCAATTTACTTAGAATGTTATATATCTCTATTTAATCAATTTACTTAGATGTTATATATCTCTATTTAATCAATTCACTTAGGAATATTATATATCTCTATTTAATCAATTTACTTAGGAATGTTATATATCTCTATTTAATCAATTTACTTAGGAATGTTATATATCTCTATTTAATCAATTTACTTAGGAATGTTATATATCTCTATTTAATCAATTTACTTAGGATGTTATATTCTCTATTTAATCAATTTACTTAGGAATGTTATATATCTCTATTTAATCAATTTACTTAGGAATGTTATATATCTCTATTTAATCAATTTACTTAGGAATGTTATATATCTCTATTTAATCAATTTACTTAGGAATGTTATTAATCTATTTAATCAATTTACTTAGGAATGTTTAATCTCTATTTAATCCAATTTACTTAGGAATGTTTATATATCTCTATTTAATCAATTTACTTAGGAATGTTTTATATCTCTATTTAATCAATTTACTTAGGAATGTTATATATCTCTATTTAATCAATTTACTTAGAATGTTATTAATCTCTATTTAATCAATTTACTTAGGAATTTATAATCTCTATTTAATCAATTTACTTAGGAATGTTATATATCTCTATTTAATCAATTTACTTAGGAATGTTATATATCTCTATTTAATCAATTTACTTAGGAATGTTATATATCTCTATTTAATCAATTTACTTAGGAATGTTGTTAATCTCTATTTAATCAATTTACTTAGGAATGTTGTTAATCTCTATTTAATCAATTTACTTAGGAATGTTATATATCTCTATTTAATCAATTTACTTAGGAATGTTATATATCTCTATTTAATCAATTTACTTAGGAATGTTATATATCTCTATTTAATCAATTTACTTAGGAATGTTGTTAATCTCTATTTAATCAATTTACTTAGGAATGTTGTTAATCTCTATTTAATCAATTTACTTAGGAATGTTATATATCTCTATTTAATCAATTTACTTAGAATGTTGTTAATCTCTATTTAATCAATTTACTTAGGAATGTTATATATCTCTATTTAATCAATTTACTTAGGAATGTTATATATCTCTATTTAATCAATTTACTTAGGAATGTTGTTAATCTCTATTTAATCAATTTACTAGGAATGTTTATATCTCTAATCAATTTACTTAGGAATGTTTATATATCTCTATTTAATCAATTTACTTAGGAATGTTTATATATCTCTATTTAATCAATTTACTTAGGAATGTTATATATCTCTATTTAATCAATTTACTTAGGAATGTTATATATCTCTATTTAATAAATTTACTTAGGAATGTTATATATCTCTATTTAATCAATTTACTTAGGAATGTTGTTAATCTCTATTTAATCAATTTACTTAGGAATGTTATATATCTCTATTTAATCAATTTACTTAGGAATGTTTAATCTCTATTTAATCAATTTACTTAGAATGTTATATATCTCTATTTAATCAATTTACTTAGGAATGTTATATATCTCTATTTAATCAATTTACTTAGGAATGTTATATATCTCTATTTAATCAATTTACTTAGGAATGTTATATATCTCTATTTAATCAATTTACTTAGGAATGTTATATATCTCTATTTAATCAATTTACTTAGGAATGTTATATATCTCTATTTAATCAATTTACTTAGGAATGTTATATATCTCCTAATTTAATCAATTTACTTAGGAATGTTATATATCTCTATTTAATCAGATATACTCTTGAATATTGGTTAATCTCTATTTAATCAATTTACTTAGGAATGTTATATATCTCTATTTAATCAATTTACTTAGGAATGTTATATATCTCTATTTAATCAATTTACTTAGGAATGTTATATATCTCTATTTAATCAATTTACTTAGGAATGTTTATATTCTATTTAATCAATTTACTTAGGAATGTTGTTAATCTCTATTTAATCAATTTACTTAGGAATGTTATATATCTCTATTTAATCAATTTACTTAGAATATTATATATCTCTATTTAATCAATTTACTTAGGAATGTTATATATCTCTATTTAATCAATTTACTTAGGAATGTTTTTAATCTCTATTTAATCAATTTACTTAGGAATGTTGTTAATCTCTATTTAATCAATTTACTTAGGAATGTTGTTAATCTCTATTTAATCAATTTACTTAGGAATGTTGTTAATCTCTATTTAATCAATTTACTTAGGAATGTTGTTAATCTCTATTTAATCAATTTACTTAGGAATGTTATATATCTCTATTTAATCAATTTACTTAGGAATGTTTATATCTCTATTTAATCAATTTACTTAGGAATGTTATATATCTCTATTTAATAATCAATTTACTTAGGAATGTTATATATCTCTATTTAATCAATTTACTTAGGAATGTTGTTAATCTCTATTTAATCAATTTACTCTAAGAATGTTATATATCTCTATTTAATCAATTTACTTAGGAATGTTATATATCTCTATTTAATCAATTTACTTAGGAATGTTATATATCTCTATTTAATCAATTTACTTAGGAATGTTATATATCTCTATTTAATCAATTTACTTAGGAATGTTGTTAGTCGGTTAACTAGTCGGTTAACTAGTCGGTTTACTAGTCGGTTAACTAGTCGGTTAACTAGTCGGTTAACTAGTCGGTTAACTAGTCGTTAATAACTTAAGCAGTCTGTGTTTACTAGTCGAGTTAACTAGTCAAGGTTAACTATTGCGTTAATTAGCGTTAAAGTCGAAGTTAACTAATAAATTAAACTGTCAAGGTTAACTATTACTTAATATAGGACTTCTAAAGGGGGTTGACTTATGAGTCAAGGTTGAGACTAATAAATAAGGCGTTAAGGTCGAGTTGACTTAAATCGTGTCTAAGGTCGAAGTTGACATAAATCGAGTTAACTGGAATCGAGATTACTAATCGAGTTAATGGTCGGATTTAATAAAGTCGTGAACTGTCAGGTTGATTATCTATATGGTTAACTGTCGGTTTGATTTGATTACTTAAATAAAAAAATATAAGCGACTGTCTAAAGGTGAATGATTGACTAAATAAAAAATAGCGCCTGTCTAAAGGTGAATGATTGACTAAATAAAAAATATAGCACTGTCTAAAGGTGAATGATTGACTAAATAAAAATAAAGCACTGTCTAAAGGTGAATGATTGACTAAATAAAAAATAAGCAAGCGACTGTCTAAAGGTGAATGATTGACTAAATAAAAAATAAGCGACTGTCTAAAGGTGAATGATTGACTAAATAAAAAATAAGCGACTGTCTAAAGGTGAATGATTGACTAAATAAAAAATATAAGCGACTGTCTAAAGGTGAATGATTGACTAAATAAAAAATATAAGCAACTGTCTAAAGGTGAATGATTGACTAAATAAAAATATAGCGACTGTCTAAAGGTGAATGATTGACTAAATAAAAATAAGCAACTGTCTAAAGGCGATGATTGACTAATAAAAAAATAAGCGACTGTCTAAAGGTGAATGATTGACTAAATTGTCCCGCGTTTCACCATTGCTCCGCCCTTCTCAAACACGAAGTAACACGTTACCTGTCGAGATTGTTGCATAAAGTATGAACTCCGTAGCTCCATCAACACTTTAGGATCTCCTAAAAATGCATACGTGAACTTAACAACAGTCCGGATTCGAAACCTTAACCTTTAGAATGCCAGGTAAGCGTCACAAGACATCCCGATACTTGTGCATCGGCTCAGAAGGAATTAGGAGAACATAACTTCTGAAATGTAAGCATTTGTCAGTTTACATTGTGAATAAACTAACCTAAAATATAAACTACGATGAAGACATATCATAATGGATCAGTACCAGGTCCCAGCATAGAGCCGTAGTTGCTATAGTAATTTGGAGCTCCTTCCAAGACCTCTTGTGACTTGCTTCACACTGTCTACGATCGAGGACTCTTAATAATAACCTTCGAATAGAACGTCTTCATTTTGTTGTTTTGAACTGCAGAAATTAAGAACACAAAAATAATGGATGAAAACTGTGAAGAAAAGACAATTTGTAATGCAAGATTATTGTTAACAAAATAATTATAAGTAACCAGATGAAATAGCCTGGAGATGAAGTAATTGAGAGACGAAATAGCCTGGGAAAATGGGGAAGAAATTGAGAAGTATGAGGAAATAGCCTGGGGATGAAGTAATTGAGAGACGAAATAGCCTGGAGATAAGTAATTGAGAGACGAAATAGCCTGGAGATGAAGTAATTGAGAGACGAAATAGCCTGGGGATGAAGTAATTGAGAGACGAAATAGCCTGGGGATGCAGTAATTGAGAGACGAAATAGCCTGGAGATGAAGTAATTGAGAGACGAAATAGCCTGGGGATGAAATAACTGGTAGATGAAGTAACTGAGAGATAAAGGAGCTGGCAGATGAAGCAACTGAGAGATGAAGTAACTGGGAGACGAAGGAGTTGGGAGATGAAGTAATTGAGAGATGAAGTAACTGGGAGATGAAGTAATTGAGAGATGAAGTAACTGAGAGATGAAGGAGCTGGGAGATGAAGGAGCCGGGTGATGAAGGAGCTGGGAGATGAAGGGAGCTAAGAAGAACTGGGAGAAAAATTAACTGGGAGATGGAATTGAGAATAAAGTACTGGGAGATAAAATGGGAGATGAAGTAATTGAGAGAGGGAGCTGGAGATGGAACTGAAAATGAAGTAACTGGGAGATGAAGGGAGAAGTGCGGGGAGATGAAGTAACTGGGAGATGAAGGAGATGAAGTAGCGGGGGAATAAAAACTGGGAGATGAAGTAACTGGGAAATGAAGTAATGGGAGAGAAGGGAGAGAAAGGAGCTGGGAGATGAAGTAACTGGGAGATAAAGGGGGAGATGGTGGGGGAGATGAAGTAACGGGGGAGATAAGTAACGGGGAGATGGTAACTGGGAATGAAGTAACTGGGAGATGAAGTAGCTGGGAGATAATAACTGGGAGATGAAGAAACTGGGAGAGGAAGGGGGATAAAGTACTGGGGATAAAGTAACGGGGAGATGGTAACTGGGAGATGAAGGAGATGAAGGAGCGGGGGAGATAAATTTCGGGGGAGATAAAGGGAGAGGGTAGCGGGGAGATAAAGTAACTGGGAGATGAAGTAACTGGGGGGAAAGAAGGGGGAAAAAACCTGGGAGATAAGAAACTGGGAGATGAAGTAACGGGAGATAAAAACTGGGAGATAAGGAGATGAAGTAGCTGGGATGAAGTCTGGGGAGATGGTAACTGGGAGATGAAGGAGATGGGGGCTGGGAGATGGTAAGGGGAATGAATAACGGGAGATGGGAAAAAGGGGGGAGTGAAGTTGAAAAGGGAAAAGGGATGTTTTTTAAAAAAAATGTTTATTTTAGTGTGAAATGTTTATTGTGTAATGTTTTTTGAAAATTGAAAATGTTTTTGTGTAATTGAAAATGTTTATTGTGTAGTAAAAAATGTTTATTTGTAAGGGAAAATGTTTATTTTAAATGTAAAAATGTTTTTGTGTATGTAAAAATGAAAGTAAACTATTTGAAAAGGAAAATTGGGGTTAAATTTTGTAATGTGAAATTAGTAGGAAAGTGTGTAATTAAAAAGTAAAGTGCTGTGACCTCTAACTAGAAGTATAAAAGTCGATGTCTGAAAACTTTGGAAGAAGAGAAAGACGAGGAAGAAGATAAATTAAAAAATTGACAAACTAGAAATTCCTAGAATCCTGTTTTTTAAAAACGGCTATAATAGGAAACCCCTTTTTTGCCACGGGGGTCCCCCTGTCCTGGGGTTTGTAGCGCTGGAAGACGGGGGGACAAGCCCCCCCCCCCTGTGGTACGGTTTAATTCCCGGGATGGTAAAAAACTAAGGGTTTTCTTTTTTACGGGGTTCGTGGCATGAACTGAAGGGTTCGATGTCCATGGCACCGAGCCGAAGAGCGAAAGCACAATGCCTGGATCGAAAAAAAAAATAACATCTTCCTTACCATTTACTTAAGCAAAAATTTCCTAGTGCGTCCTGTAGTTAGAGGTTAGGTAATCGCCTCTCTTGTAAAGGTACCAGGATCTCTCTCAGAGAGCCATCTGGATTTTTTTATCGCCCTGATTTCGTGTGGTGAGATGACCCCAAGTCCTATGAAAAGGGGGAAAAAATCGTAGGTCCGTGTTCAAAGCCCGTAGAAAACCTTGACCGTTCAAAATCGAGAAGGCAGGCGGGAAACCCGCTACTGGATAAAATTCATTTTTAAAAAAAATTCCCTAAAAACACCTTTCAAAATTACATCGGGGACCCGGGCCAGTACCGGAGCCTGCACTGCAGCCGAGATCTTCCTGTGTAAAAAAAGAACGGATCACACATTTTTACTCATTGAAGTGCAATGATGATATCCTATCAATCAATCAAAACAAAAAAAAACATAGGAAGTACACACAAAAAGCTTTGCTTACCGTTCTCTGAACAAACATAGGCAAACCCAAAAAACCAAAAGCTATTGCACCGTTTTCGAACAAACATGACAAGTAAAACAACACAAAAGCTATTGTTACCGTTTTCTGAAAAAACATAACAAGTAAAACACAGACACAAAAAATTTTCTTTCCCCTTCTCTGAACAAACAAGACAAGTACACAAGACAAAATTCTTTCCGTTCTCTGAACAAACATAGCAAATAACAGACACAAAAACTTTTTCACGTTCTCTGAACAAACATAGACAAGTACAAACAACCCAAAAAACTTTGCACCGTTCTCTGGGGCTGAAAATGAAATATATAAAAGCTAATAGCAAAATAACAACACAGACAAAGTAAAAGTAGAAACAATGCAGACTCTTCTGCTATCCCTCTGTAAAGGATAAAGAGACACAATGTTACATTAACTATTGCTTATTAGTTGACATTAACTTTTGGGTTTATTAATTTGACATTCTTTTTTTCTTTTTTTCCCAAATCCTGTATGCCTCACAGCGTCAGGTCAGGAAGAGATTTTAAAAGGGCCCCTAACCGCTTCGTAGATAGTCTCTTTCGTCGCCTCTGTTATCTCTGGGGTCCATTTTTTGGGGGGGGCCGGCCCTTTTGCTTTGCCCATTGTAGGGGGCCCAGCATTGCTTTTTGGGGTGCATTTGATGGTAATTTGCTTACGTGCCCAACCCTTTTTAAATTTTTGTTGTTTCGATGGTTTTAGTACTGATTTTTAAACCCATTTTTTCCTGATGTCTTCATTTCTCAACCGGTTTTCTTCTTGTTACACCCAGCATTCTGCTGAACCCTTTATTTTGTTGTGACTAGTTTTCCTATCGTTTGTTGTCAGGGCCAGGTTTTACATTAACTATTGCTTATTAGTTGACATTAACTATTGTTTTTAGTTGACATTAACTATTGCTTATTAAAAGGGCATTAACTATTGTTTTATTAGTTGAAAAGTCAATTGTGAATTCTCCCTTTATCCCTCACCCTAGGGAGGCATAGGTCCTCAGCCAAGTTCTGCCCCAGCCAAGTTCTGCTCAGCCCCAAATTCTGCTCAGCCAAATTCTGCTCAGCCGGGTTTTGCTCAGCCAAGTTCTGCTCAGCCAAGTTCTCCAGCCAAGCTTCTGCTCAGCCAAATTCTGCTCAGCCATTCTGCTCAGCCAAAGTTCTGCCAGCCAAGTTCTGCTCAGCCAAGTTTGTAAAGCAAGTTCTCTCACCAAGTTCTGACCTCAGCCAAGTTCTGCTCAGCCAGGCCCTCCAAACCCTCATATCCAAGACCTTCTTTTCAGATCTCATTTTCTTGCATTCCGTTTCCAACTCATGCCTCTATATGTTCCTGGGTTTTCCTTCTTCTCCTTCTTTGCTTCTGTTCTTTACAACCAATTTTAATCACTCTTTGTGATATGTTTGATCTTGCCAAGAACATGTATATGTTGCACATTGGTTTGGTAGGCTCCTAAATGCATAGACTTCTATACGTTTAGGACATGTGCATCCGATTTCACCCAAACCTCCTTAGTCGCCTCTTACGACATGCGTGGCAGTAACAGTGGTTCTATTCTTTACACCCAAATTTGGGCCTCGGTAACCACTCGGGCGAGGTTTTCCTTACCTGTATAACCCTAGGGTTCCATGAGTCCTTCCTTGCAGGATCTTCTTCTTTCTTGGGTGTGAACTATGAACTCTCCATGCTTGTGGTTTCTCTAGCTATCTAGTGTTTTGTTACGGGATGGGGTAGCTAGCCCAACATCATATCTTCTCAGTCTCCTCTTACGACATGCGTGGTAGGTAACAGTGGTTCTATTTTTATACCCTAATGTGGGCCTCGTAACACTCGGGGACTCTAATGTGGCCTCGGTAACCACTCGGCACCCCTAATGTGGCCTCAGTAACCACTCAGGGCGAAACTAGATCAATTGACTCATGTACTAAATATAGTATTATATATATATATATAAATATTCGTTTCGTACCGCTGTAGTTACATTTCAAGTAGTTTATCCATAACGTAGGATTACTAGCGAAATATGAGCAGATTACATCAGGGTATCCATTCTGCGCTTCAGAACAGGACACAATTTACTTCAAAGCCATCTGTAACAAAATGCAACAGACTCCAGAATTCAAATATCTCGGGAGTATATTCACCGCAGATGGAAAGATGGACAGAGAAATCGAGACTAGATGCCAGAAGGCAAACGCAGTGACATACCAACTGTCACCATTATTAAAACATCCAAGCATTAACATGGCAGTCAAACGACAACTGGTAAACTGCATATTTATTCCAACTCTCTGCTATCAGTGCAGAAAGAAAGAAAGATTACAACATGTGAAATGAGATGTCTACGAAAAGCTGTCAACGTTACAAGGAGAGATAGTGAGAAACAAGAATATCAGAAGCATCGTTGGTACTATACCATGCATACAGTACATCGAGAGCAAAGAATCAAGTGGTTCAGCCATCTAATGAGAATGGAACCACATTTACTACCATCACGTGCCTACAATTCTCAGGGCGCAGAGCACGAGGCAGGCCAAGACAACGATGGATAGATAACATCACAGAGTCCCTGCGAAAGCATGGACTGACAACGTCAAGCGCAACACACCTGATACAAGATAGAAAACTAACTCTTCCCGCCTTCACGGCAAATGTGGATAAGATAAGATAAGCCATCTGTATAAAAAATTCAAGTTTGACAATTCAACAATGTGAACATTTATTCCAGACTTCATAGCATCTTAAAACGGGCAAAAGATATCTTTTGTTCTTCGTAGGTGTAACTGGGTCTATGTACTCTCTGAAACTTTCTTGGACGGGAATCATTTGTAACTTTTGGGAAAATTTGTGGAACCTCTTACCACTCCGTATAGCTTTCTTAAAAAATCGTTTGTGCTTTTAAGTAGTTAGTGGTCAACTGGAGTCTAGTACATCTTGTAAAGCTTGTCGGGACAGACATCATTTGATATTTTAGAGTAATTAGGGTCAACTGGAGTCTATGTCATCCCCGTTGCGTCGGACAACATAAGATTTTATACTTTAAGTGGGAGGGTAACTGGAGTCTATGTCACTCAGAAGTTGTCGGACAGACATCGTTGTATCTTTTAGAGAGTTGGTGGATTAAAAAATTGCATCTCCATACTTGTCTTGGACAGACACGGTATGTTTTAGAGTTTAGTGGTAAACCGGCTATGTAATCTCTGGCTTGCTTGGAAAATATTTGATCTTTAAAATTATTTGTCAACTGGAGTCATTTACATCTCCGTAATTTTGTCTTAACAGACATCGATTTGTATTTTTTAAGTAATTAGTGGTCCCGGAGTCTATGTACACCCCGTATACTTTTTGGACACATCGATTTGTATGCTTTTGATGTTAGGTCAACGGAGTCTATGTCATCCCCGTATTTTGTCTTGGACAGACATCGTTTGTTTTTTTTTAAGTGTTAGTGGTCAACCGGGTCTATGCATCTCTGATGCTTGTCTTGGACAGACATCGTTGTATTTTTTAGAGTAGTTAGGGGTAACCGGAGTCTATGTACATCTCTGTATCTTTTTGGACAGACATCGTTTGTTCAGAGTAGTTAGTGGTAAACCCGGAGCCCATGTCATCCCCCGTATAGCTTGTCTTGGACAGACATCGATTTGTATGCTTTTAGAGTAGTTGTGGTCACGGTCTATGTCATCTTATGCTTGTCTTGGACGACTCGATTTGTATTTTTTTAAGGTTTTGGTGGTCACCGGGTCTTGAAATCTCGTATAGTTTGTTTTGGACAACATCGTTGTATCTTTTGGTTTTATTTAAACGGGTCTTTTACATCCCCCATGCTTTCTTGGACAGAATCTTTATCTTTTAGAGTAGTTAGTGGTCAACCGGAGTCTATGTACATCCCCTATACTTGTCTTGGAAGACATCGTTTTGTATTTTTTAGAGTGTTAGTGGTAAACCCGGGTCTTTACATCTCCGTAAGCTTGTCTTGGACAGACATCGATTTTATCTTAAGTAGTTAGTGGTAAACTGGTCTATGCTCCCCGTAAGCTTGTTTTGGGAAGACATCATTTGTTCAGAGTATTTAAAATTAACGGAGTCTATGTCATCTCGTATTTTGTTTTGGGAAAGACATCGATTTGTATGCTTTTAAGTGTTAGTGGTCAACTGGTCTTTACATCTCCGTATAGTTTGTCTTGGACGACATCGTTTGTATGTTTTTAAGTAGTTGTGGTCAACGGAGTCTATTACATCTCCTATGCTTGTCTTGGACGACATCGTTTTGTATGCTTTTAGAGTAGTTGGGGGTAAACCGGTCTATGTACATCTCCGTATATTTTTCTTGGACAACATCATTGTATCTTTTAGAGTAGTTAGTGGCCCCGAGTTTTGTACATCCCCTTAACTTTCTTGGAAACATCTTTTATGTTTTTAGAGTAGTTATGGTAAACCCAGTCTATTCATCTCCGTATGTTTGTCTTGGACAGACATCTTTGTATACTTTTAGAGTAGTTAGTGGTAAACCCGGTCTAACATCTCTGAAAAACTTTTTTGGGACAGACATCTTTTGTATTTTTTAAAGGTGTTGTGGTAACTGGATCTTGAAATCTCCTAAAACTTTTTTTCGCCTCTTTGATTTTGGTAGTTTTTAGCGTGTTTCCCCCGGTTTTGTTTTCTGTGGAGTTGTCCTGGTTTTTCTCGGGGTTCCTTTGTTGGGCCCTTTTTTTTCATTGGGTGTGCTTTGGTATGTTGCTTTGTAAACCTTTGGGTGCGCTGTGCTTTGTAAAAAGGGCTGTTGGGGTTGTTGGGGTTTGTCTTTGGGCTGTTGGGGGGATTGCCCGGGTTTTTTCGGGTGTTGGTGGTATCTCCTCTTTTCATACCTGGGTGGATCTCTCCCCATTTGTTTCTTGGGGGCCTTTTTATCTGTTCTTTTGGGGTTTTTCCCCTCTTTCTCGGGTTCTTCTTTGATCTCTCCTCTTTTCATACTGGTTCTTCTGTGGTATCTCTCCTTTTTAATATATTCGCTTCTCTTCCAGGTATTCAGCAGTGGGATGGTATCCACTGTATTACCACTCTAGAAAAAATGTTCATCTTGGTTAGTATGCCTTAGTTTTAAAATTTTTCTTTTTGTTTGGGGCGTAATTCTGACAGGGATCAGTCAAAAATACTTTATTTTCTTTTCGTTCCCCCCAGACATTTGGCCCCTGCTCCCGCTTTTGGGGCCTCTGCCTCTGCTCTGTAGTTGCGGGGCCTTCCTGTCGCTAATTTTAGCTTCTTTTTTCATGTCACTGAGCATTTGCGGTTCCTCCTCCTCCTCCCCTTTTCATTTTCATTTGTTGCTACCCCTCTGTGTATACATGGGTCCATCTGCTGTTGGAAAGTTTCCCCTAGGTTTCAGTGGCGGAATTTTCTTTCTTCACTTGTTTGTTGGATTTTGCCTGCTTCCCCGTGATTTTCTCATTAGCTCGGGGAAATTTTTTAACTTTCCATATCTGTCTTGTGTTGGTATATTTTAGTGGTTTTGGAATCTTGCACATGATGATTGTTTGCTCATCATCTTCTTGGTTGTTGCTGCAAAGTTGGTTCGTTTTTTTCTGCCTAGTTTTTCATGACTGTCATCCCGGATTTTGCTCGGGTCTGATTTTTTCAATCTGAGCTCCATTAGCCCGGTCGAAGGTGATTCCAAGGGATGTGGGGTTTTCTCTGGGAGCAATATATGGTTATTTGAGGAGCTTTTGGGCTTTGGGGGGTTTGTTGATAGGGGAAAATTGTTATTCGTTTCCTTTTCATTGGGTTTGATCAGCCATTTTGGAAAATTGGGCAAAGGGGTGTGAAACCTTTGTATTCTGCTTGTTGCAGCGGTAATGCGCTCCCCTGATGTCCACAGGGGCCCGCTCATCCGCATACAGGGCGTGGGGGATCCTTTGGGTATGTTCTCTGTTATGTCATTGATATTTATGAGGAACAGTGTTTGCGACAGTACTCCCCCGGGGAAATCCTTGTTCTAGAGTTGTTTTCCTGCTGGTGAACTCTTGCCTTGCACTTTGCAGTTCTTTTTCTAGATACTTGTATCCATTTGACATTCGTCCCGCTACTTGATTCCTGCAACTTCATTTTTTTTTATTTCCATCTTTTTAAAAGCCTTCTCCCAAAACTTCTGCTGGGGTTTGTTTTCCCCCCTTGAAAAATCCTCTATCTCTGGGCGATATACGTCACTTGTTCTTTA
>JADZMA010001487.1:0-18483 GCA_020796225.1 Arion vulgaris
GATCTGAGTCAAAAAGGGATTTTTACATTGTGCCAGTTATGTGCCTACAAAAGGTCACCCCGATTTCTAGATACTTTTTTTTACTAGGGTGGCTTTCCTGGGTCCACATCGTCGACTATTGTGACATGCCTTGTAGGTTTCAGTGGTACTATTCTTTGTTTCCCTTTGGGGGGGCCCTGGCCCCAAAGGGGTGCCCAAAATTAAAAAAAAGATTCAGACGTTTGCCCAGCAAAATGTTTTAAAAGGCGTATTCTCAGACTGAGATAGTATGACAGAGTTACAAACACAGACCTGTGTATTCTCAGACTGAATAGTATGACAAGTTACAACACAGACCTGTTTTCTCAGACTGGTATTAGGGCAAATTTCAAACACAGACCTGTGTATTCCCCCAGACTGAGATAGTATGACAAGTTACAAACACAAAATATGTGTTTCTCAGACTGAGATAGTATGACAAGTTACAAACACAGACCTGTGTATTCTCAGACTGAGATAGTATGACAGAGTTACAAACACGGGCCTTTGGGGGATAGAACGGGGCCCATGATGAACCGGGTTTAAAAAGGAGAAAATGAAGGTGGGTGTGGCATAACTTAAAACACAGTCTAGTGTCACTAGAAAGCATTTAAAGGGTGGAACCCAGGGAAAAACAAAAGGAGGACATATTTAAAAGGGCCCAGAGACACATTCTTCTTGAGGAATTGAAGGGTGCCGGGTATCCTAAGGTTTTTAAAAAACGAGAGACCAGAAAAAGGTAACAACTGTTGGGGCCTATGCCCCAAAAGGGGCAAAGAGGAAAAAAAGGGTTTTAAAATAAATTTCAAAAATTTTCCAATTTTGAGATTTGTTCAAAAAAGCATATGCTCTGTTGGCACCCCTAAACAACCAACCTGTTGTGGGTCAGTATTTCAACTCTCAGACAACTAGATGCAATGCCCCGCACAGAACAAAACAACTGTTTGCAGATGAGTGTTCCCCCCGTTTGATTTTTACCCAGACCTGGCCGGAGGTTGGCCGCCATGCTTTTCTCTGGATAACCTGATCTTCTGGACGTGAAATATAAAGTTTTTTTACCCAAGGGTAATTAAAGATAAGTATATTATTATGATATTTCTTTAATTTTTATATTTACATAGGGCCCCCCCCAAACAATTTCTTTATACGCTCTATCATGGTTCTCTTCTAAAGACTTATTTTCCCCTTACCCGTGACTCATTTCCCTACCTCTGACTCATGTTTCACTATGTGACTCATGTCCCACTACCTGTGACTCTTGTCCCTTTTTTACCCGTGTCATTTCCCCTACCTGTGACTCATTTCTCATTTCCCGGATTTATTTCCCCTTACCTGTTTTACTCATTTCCCCTACCTGTAATCATGTCCCCTACCTGTGACTCATGTTCCACTACCTGTGACTCATGTCCCCCTACCTGTGACTTATGTCCCTACCTGTGACTCATGTCCCACACCTGTGACTCTTGTCCCAACTACATGTGACTCTATCTAACTACCTATGGCTCCCTGTCTAACCCCTGTTTACTCATGTCCCCTACCTGTGACTCATGTTCCACCCCCGGCTCATGTTCCACTCACCGGGCCAAAAACCCACCTGTTTACTCTTTCCCCTTTTTTTGACTCATATAATCCTTTTCCAGGGCCCTGTTTTAACTTCCTGTGTCATGTCCCTTTTTTTGACTCTTACTCCCTTTACTCATGTTTCCCCCCCTGTGACTCTTGTTCCACTACATGTGACTCTTGTCTAACTTCCTGCTGACTCTTGTCTAACTACCTGTGACTCATGTCCCCAACTACCCCGTGACTCATGTCTAACTATCTATGACTCATGTACCATATCTAAGACTCTTTTTTTCTATCTTTACTCATCCACTATAGGCTCAATTCAGTACCCCATGACTCATTCCCTACCTATAAACCCCTTGACTCATTCCCCCCTGTGACAATGTCCCACCCCCCCAAGACTCATTTACCCACACCGGGCTTTTCCACTACCTAAGACTTTGTGTACTACTACCTGTGACATTCTCACCCCACAAGACCGGGGTAAGTACCAAGCTGGAATGTCCCGTACCTAAGACTTTGTGTCCAGTAAACCCGTGACTTATGTCTCATATCTAAGACTCTTTCCACTACCTGTTTACATGTCTCCCACTTGGGACTCGTGTACCACCATGAAAAATGTTCCCCTTCAAACTCTTGTAAAGCCCCCCATGTCTTTTTCCTACCTGGAAAAAGGCTGCACACCCTGTGACATTCCCCACTTGCCCAAGACTGGGGGTACCCAGTACCTAAGACTGGGGGTTCTACCACCTGTGACTTATGTCTCCCTGCCCCCAAAACCCAAGTGCCCCCGTACCTGGGCTGTGTAAAGACCTGTGACTTATGTCTCCATCTAAGACTCTTTACCACTACCCCGACATGTCTCACTCCCAAGACTCGTGTACCCACTACCTGTGAACATGTCTTTACTACCAAGACCGTGTCCACTACATGTGGCTTATGTCTCCCATCTAAGACTCTTGTAAAACTACCCGTGACTTTTTCTCCTTTAAGACAAATTTTACCATATGTGACTTATGTCTCACTACCAAGACAGTGTACCCCCTACCTGTGACTTATTCTCACTGCCTAAACTCGTGTCCCCGTAACTGGGGGGAATTTTTTACTGCCTGTGACTTTGTCTCCTCCCAAGAACCCGTGGGATCACCCTACTTTTAGTGCCAGGGAAAAATTTTTTTTTAGCATGTTATAGAGACTGAAAAAATCTATAGATGAAAATAAAGAAGAACAAGCAGGTTTAGGCCAAAAGGAGGGATATGATTCATCTTCCCCTAAGGGAATCATTGAAAGGGGTTTTAGAATTTCAATCAATTTAATCATCAAATTTTTTATTTTTGGGGTTTTACAGTATTCCCCTCCTGCTTTAAGGTTCAAAATTGGTTTTATTTTTCATAAATTTCTACAGGGGGAAAAACCCCCAGTGTGGGCAGATTCCGGTAACTCTGTTTGGGTTTCCCCGTGAAACAGGATGAAACAGGGGGCTGTCTTAACCCCAGTATCGGAATGGGAATTTTACTGGGGCAAAAGCGAAAAAATGAAAAAAAGGGAAAAAGGGGTAAATTTGGGGTTTTAAAATTTTAGAAGACCTTTATTTTGCCGGATATGGGCCCCTTTTTAGTTCCTTCCCTCAAGATATTCAAATGAAAACAAAAACCCTTTTCCCAAAAAATCTCGGGGCAAATTTGGTTTTCCCCAAAAAAAACACCACAAAAACAAAAATTGTTTGGCCCTTTCCAGCAGTCCCGAAAATATTCAACTTAAAAACCCCACTCTTGAAAAAGGGCAAAAATTTTTTCATACCTAGGGAAATATGATGTCATCTACAGGGGGTACAGGAAATTCCCACAGAATGCATTGGCATCAAGTGTTTTTAACAAATTGTCAAATATTAAGCCCAATTTCACTCAAAAACATTTAAAAAAGATTTTTAACTGTGGTGATTCCAGTATTAACTTATGTGAGATTTGGGAAACAAAAAATTAAAAAGAAAATTAGATAATTTTGAGAAAAATGTCTTGAAGAATCAAACCTCAAATGGCGATTTGCCCAATACAAAAAGACAAGAGACCAACAAGAAAATGTATAAAATTTTTAAAAAAAAGAGCGGGAACAAATCCCACACTTAGAATGGATGAGAAAGCTCCCTTACCAACCCCTCTTTGGGCCCGGGAAAAAAAACGAGGAAGCCCAAAGAGACTTCTAAAACCCATCCCCAGAGAAGGCTCAACGAGGGGCCATAAACAAAAGACTTAAAACAAAAGAACGAACCGCGAGACATGGGGGTATGACCTCTGCCCTATGCCCCACAGGCCCAAAAAAAAGACTAACAACTAACTAACCTAAGACTCTTTTGTATAAAACCCTTTCCCACCTTTACTTATGTCCACTATCAAACCATGTATCATACCTGTGACTTATGTCCACATCAAGATCAATATCACTAATGACCCCAAATTTATATCCATGACTTTGGGTTTCCCCCCGAACTTCCCCACCTGCTTCTCCCCTCGGACCCCCAGCTGTGACTTCCCCACCCTACCCCACCTTGACTATCGGGCTTCCCCCCCCTTCTTTTTCTTTGTTTTTTCTTTTAAATTTTAATCCTCGTGATATGTTTGATCTTTCCAAACGTTTATTCCGGGTTTGAGGCCCCAAGCAAAAATTCTAGTTTAGGACACATGCATCCGATTTCGAAACCTCCCTTTGTCGTTTTTTCCAATTATCAGTGGTTTTATTCTTTAACCCCCAATTTTGGGCCCCGAACCACCGGGGGACCACCACCTTGACCCCCCCTGTGACTTCCCCACCTGTGACTGTTGTGACTTCCCCCCTTGTGACCCCTTTTCCTGTGACTTCCCCCCCCGTGACTTCCCCCTTGCTTCCCCACCTGTGACTATCTTTACTTCCCCACCTGTGACTTTCCCTTATCTGTGACACTACCAGACAAAATTCATCCATGAATTACTCTACCTTGGGCCCATGTTTTTTATCGGGTCACCACCTATTCTTGGGGTACATTTAGATATTCCAAATCTGTTTAAAAAATTTCAGTTTTCTAAACTTTTTGTGTTTTCAATTTTATTATGTTTTTTTTTAGATACCCAAAAAGCGTACAGGCTTATGTGTCGCCATCTGAAATGGAGCCAACTCACAGCGCCCCAGCGCAGATTTATAGTTGACTTTGACTATAAGGTCATGGTCATTTAAGAAATTATAACTTGTAAGAACTAGAGCCATCTTGTGAAGTGTGTCATACTAACGAGCTCCAAAAACTTAGCATGCTACCCCTTTTGCGTGTATACCCTTAACATGTATCCCTTCAAAATGCATACCCCTTCAACATGCATACCCCCTTTAACATGCATATCTCTTCAACATGTGTATCCTTCAACATGTATCCCTTCAACATGTATACTCCTTCAATATCATACCCTTCAACATGATAACCCTTCAACATGCATACCTCTTCAACATGTATACCCCTTCAACATGCATACCACTTCAACACACATACCTTTCAACTTGCATACCCCTTTAAAATGCATACCCTTTAAGATGCATACACCTTTAAGATGCATACCCTTTGAAGTGTGATGAGTAAATACTGAGTACCTATGAGGTATCTAGATTACTATGGCGTCGGTTCAATAGCCAGCACCAAGTAAAGACAAGCATATTTGAAGTTTACATTCAGGACTTGCTAAAATATATATACTAAAAACTAAAGTGGTGCATTTATTCAGCTTCAATGTGTAGACTAATATCAACAGTTCTAGCAATATAATTCTTAGTTCGTTTGTAGAATTAGTATCATAAAACACGTAATTACAAAGTACTATAGTTTTACAAATTACATAAACAATGGCAAAATACAGCAAAATACTACAGTACTTTAGAATTACGTGTTTTGCCAATCAAATGTTTTACTGCAGTTCCATATATATATACTGACTATTATCAACAGTTCTAGCAATATAATTCTTAGTTTGTTTGTAGAATTGGTATCATAAAACACGTAATTACAAAGTACTATAGTTTTACAAATTACATAAACAATGACAAAATACAGCAAAATACTACAGTACTTTGTAATTACGTGTTTTGCCAATTGCCAATCAAATAGTTTTACTGCAGTTCCATATTATATCTGACTAATATCAACAGTTCTAGCAATATAATTCTTAGTTTGTTTGTAGAATTGGTATCATAAAACACGTAATTACAAAGTACTATAGTTTTACAAATTACATAAACAATGACAAATACAGCAAATACTACAGTACTTTGTAATTACGTGTTTGCCAATCAAATAGTTTTACTGCAGTTCCATATATATATACTGACTAATATCAACAGTTCTAGCAATATAATTCTTAGTTTGTTTGTAGAATTGGTATCATAAAACACGTAATTACAAAGTACTATAGTTTTACAAATTACATAAACAATGACAAAAATACAGCAAAATGCTACAGTCTTTGTAATTACGTGTTTTGCCAATCAAATAGTTTTACTGCAGTTCCATATATATATACTGACTAATATCAACAGTTCTAGCAGTATAATTCTTAGCTTGTTTGTAGAATTGGTATCATAAAACAATAATGCTCTTCTTTATTTCTTTTCTCAAGTCCTATTTTGTCTCACAGAGTAACGATATTGTCATAGTCTGTCATGGCCCCCTCCCCAGGCGGCAGCGGAGGAATGGACAGTTAGCCAGATAGTTACTGTAGTATAATTAGATATTATATAGTTGAGACTATGTGTTGCACTCTCTAAGTAGAAGTGCAACACATAATTTTGGAAATGACGTTTTGTGTAGTTAGGGAGTGACGATTTGAGTAACTGTTGCTAGTTAGAAAACATTAGAAGAGACAACAATAGGCATTGATCGTGTATGGACTTTGTTTGTGAGTTGTCCACACTGCACTTACGACACCCAATAAATATATATAAATGCAACAAGAGCATGGTTGTTCACTATATTACGAACTGTCTTGAAGATGTTCACTGTATTATAAGTATATAAGAATACCATCAACTAACAGCCTCCCTTTGAATACCATCTATGCAAGAACGTGAAAGGGAAACCATATAAAGAAAAAAGGAACTATACAAAAATGAAGGACTACCTGACTACAAATAACAAGGAGGAGTAATTGACTACAAGCAACATGAAGCCCTGACTAACTACGGAATAAATGGAATAACTATCGATTACCATCAATCAATAATGAAACAATAATCACAGGCCATCCTACCCCAGCCCCTACTACAATAGGGAATAGAATTATGAATAGAAATGAACAGGCTTTTGTAGGAGATTCATAAATAGTGTTTTCACTGCCTCTGTTATTTCAGAGTACACTTTTCCGTGGACGATCTTCTTTGTATTCACTGTATTGAGTAACATTGCTCTTTAAGGCGCACTGTCTGTTGGTAATCTGCTTATGTAGCTCAACCATTTAGTTTCTTGTTTCTTGATGAAGTTCAGTAGTGAAGTTGTAGCCTACCCACTTTTTTCCAGATGGCTTCATTTCTAAACTGGTCTCTTCTTGATAACTTTTCTCTTCTCAGTCCATTAATTTGACAACGATTTCTTTCCTAAATTGTATCCAGTGGCGGCTCGTGGTCATTTTTTTTTGGTGGGCCAGACACAAATTTTCTGAAAAATCATGGCTTTTTAGTATTTACTATTCCAGGAAGTTATTCCCCCTTTCGATTGTTGGTGGGGCCGGGCCCCTTTAATCCTAATGATGAGCCGCTCCTGATTGTATCGTTTATCTCAGTTTTCCTTACCCACAGTGATTTCTCAAAAACATTTGGCAGTCTGTCCATTCAAAATCATACTTTTTTTATTCCTCTTATAACCACATGCATTTCTCATTTATTTTGGTGATCTATTTCATACCGCTCTCTTCGACATATTGCTGTGGCAAACTGGTCAGAGTGTGCATCTAGGCTTCTTCTTTCTCCTTCTTTTAACACTCACACTTTACTTCTAGTTTAATTATCAACACAGTCATTTTGTGTTCATATTTTTTTAATTTGATATCATGAAACTATTTATTTTAATTTATTATTAGATGTGGTCAAACGGTAAGTCATAATATTTTAAAATGTCAATATATGTTGTGGAAACACGTACAAAAAAAAGTACTATAGTTTTACAAAATACTAAACAGTGACGATAAACGAACGTTTCGACCAACAAGGCTTTATCAAGCAAACGAACAAACAGGAGTGACAAATTAAAATGAAACACAAATGGACGACCAAATCCCAAACGTATCTAGGAAAATCTGGAATAAAAACCAATTTTTTACTGTATACATATATATGTGTAATATATTTACAATATTGGTTTTTATTCGGGTTCCTTGATACGTATTTAATCGTCCATATGTTTCTTTTAATTGTCCTCTTTTATTCGTTTTGATAACTTGTAAAGGCTTTGCTTTTATCGTACTGTTTTTTTTTAAAACATATTACTGTTTTACGTGTTTCATTCAAGTTTTACTGCAGTCTTCCCCTTTTTTTTAATATATGTTGTAGACTATTTTACTGTTTATTATTTTTGTGCAGTAATAATCTTTGAGACATTGGTTATCAACCTTTAAATGTACTTTCTCTTTTTGCTATCTAGGACTCCATTTACTGGGGCTTTGTTGTATCTGACTCTCAGCCGATGGTTCACAAGATCAAAAAGGGCAGGTTTCTTATGAGTAGATGTCGCCTATGAATTTCTAACCTCCAAAGACTTAGGGGATCTACTGTCCTGGGCATGCGGGTGTTTACGGTAGTGAGAGAGCGGACATGCTTCCATCAACAGCATCGGTTATTGTTGAGTTGAAGACGGATAATGGGCTGTTCTTCAGTCTCTTCGCGACTGCCTGTTGTATGAAGACACTAAAATAGATGTTTAACAGATCCAGCGATTTAAGCAGTTTGGCATTACCTGTTATACAAGTAAACCGGATGCCTGAGGGGCAGAGTGAGGAGTGTGTTTAATCAACGAGCCAAAGGAACCATCAGTATGCATACTCTGCGATATCTGTTGATGGAGACTGAGCACCTATGGGTCTGCCCGGAGTGCAATCACGTCAGTTTAGTAACCAATAACCAATAGATGTACTATTTCTTACTTATGTGTTCTAAATGTTTTTTCTCTTTTGTTCTGGATGCCATGTTTTGATGGGAATCTCACAATGTCATTTACTGCTATATGTGTTTATCATATCATTTACTATTAAATCTGCAACTGTTAAACCAACTAACTTGTGGGGGGGGGCTCAGGAGAGCTAAATGCTAGAAGTAAACCCTGGTTGAAAATCCCCATTATCTTGTGGGCCACAGTGGTTATCAGAAGGCTAGAGAGTAAACCCTTGACCACAAACCCAAGAGATGGATTCTAAGACATTTGATGGCTATATGTGTTTTTCATTCCATCTTCTAGCATCCTCTACATACCCTGCTGATTCAAACGTATGGACTTTTCTTTCCTTTTGTTTTGGTTACTGGACACTCTCTCTGCGATCACCGCTTGACTGATGTCCCAGATTTCCCATGAATTCTGCTGTTTTATTAGGAACTCTGTACAGCTTCCCCTGTAGTTCGATATTTTCTGACCAGGTTTCATTTCTCAGGCATACTAGCAGTGGGCAGTCTTGTAGTAAGTGCACTGCCGTCATGTCCGCCTGTTCGCAGTGGCACAGGCTAGTTGTGTCAATTTTAAATTTGTTATACAGGAGACTAAACTAACGTCATTTGCACTCTTTGGGATGAAACGATGGGATAGGGTAGTTTGTCCCAAAATAGACAAGGCACATATCCCATATCAGCTGCCCGTCTAATATCATGAAAAAAGCGTAACTGGAGATGACACAAAACTCAGAAGTTGTTACAGTAAAACACTTGTCAATTGACCGTCTGTAAAGACAGAAACAGGTAAATACAATTCAAAAATACTATTAAATGTGTTATTATTGTCATTTACTGTTAATGTTGCTGGTTTATTATGGATGTCCTTTTTCTTATTCTTCTTTGACTTGCTCCATATCGACCACTTGTCAACCACTTTTGCGATTTGTATGTGATCTGAGCTTAAGAGCGCTTGTCGTTGTCCAGTTATGTGCCTACAAGTAGGCTAGCACATCCGTTATGTGATGCTTTTTATTTACTAGGGTAGTTTCCCCTAGGTCTACACCCTGACGACATGCCTTGTATGTCTCAGTGGTATTTATTCTTTGTTTCCCCTTGCGGGTCACGGTACCACGAGGGCATTATGGATCCCCTTTTAAAGTTACATGTGTGTTATGGATATCATGTATTTTACGCGTGTGTTTCGAATGTAATTACTGTTACATGCATGCTATGAATGTCATTTACCGTTATTTTTTTGTGTGTGTCATGTATTATATGCTGGATTTACATTTAGGATAAACTATCTACACACAATTCAGGTCCCCAGAGTTTGAAGGCACTCCATTTTTTTCCTTTATTTTGCATTGATGAATGTATATGTTTTTTATCAAGCAAATTACTTTAGTAAAACTTAGTTTCTTTACACATCCATTAGTTTCTTCACACATTCATTAGTTTCTTCACACACCCATTAGTTTCTTCACACACCCATTAGTTTCTTTACACCCCCATTGTTTCTTCCACACACCCATTAGTTTTCACACATCCATTGGGCTTTTTCAAAATCCATTAGTTTCTTCACACATCCATTAGTTTCTTCAAAATCCATTAGTTTTTTCCCAAAATCCATTAGTTTCTTCAAACATCCATTAGTTTCTTCACACATCCATTAGTTTCTTCACACATCCATTAGTTTCTTCAAAATTCATTAGTTTTTTCCCCAAATTCATTAGTTTTCCCCACATTCATTAGTTTCTTCAAAATTCATTAGTTTCTTCAAAATTCATTAGTTTCTTCACAATTCATTAGTTTCTTCACACATTCATTAGTTTCTTCCCTCCATTAGTTTCTTCAAAACCCCATTAGTTTCTTCCCCATTATTGTTTCTTCACACATTCATTGGTTTTTTCCCAAAATTCATTGGTTTCTTCAAAATCCTTTTGTTTCTTCCACATTCATTAGTTTCTTCCACATTCATTGTTTCTTCACACATCCATTAGTTTCTTCAACACCCATTAGTTTCTTCACACATCCATTAGTTTCTTCACACATCCATTAGTTTCTTCAACACCCATTAGTTTCTTCACACATCCATTAGTTTCTTCAAAATCCATTAGTTTCTTCACACATTCATTAGTTTTTTCCCCACATTCATTGGTTTCTTCACACATCCATTAGTTTCTTCCACATTCATTAGTTTCTTCCACATTCATTAGTTTCTTCCCACTTCATTAGTTTCTTCAAAATTCATTAGTTTCTTCCACATTCATTAGTTTCTTCACATTCATTAGTTTCTTCCACCCATTAGTTTCTTCACACATCATTAGTTTCTTCAAACATCCATTGGTTTCTTCCATCCATTGGTTTCTTCACATTCATTGGTTTTTTCCCCACTTCATTAGTTGCTTCCCACATTCATTAGTTTCTTCCACATTCATGAGTTTCTTCACATTCCCTTGAGTTTCTTCACACATTCATTAGTTTCTTCACACATTCATTAGTTTCTTCACACATCCATTAGTTTCTTCACACATCCATTAGTTTCTTCACACATTCATTAGTTTCTTCACACATTCATTAGTTTCTTCACACATTCATTAGTTTCTTCACACATTCATTAGTTTCTTCACACATTCATTAGTTTCTTCACACATTCATTAGTTTTTTCCCAACATCCATTAGTTTCTTCACACATCCATTAGTTTCTTCACACATCCATTAGTTTCTTCAAACATCCATTAGTTTCTTCCCACATTCATTAGTTTCTTCACACATTCATTAGTTTCTACACACATTCATTAGTTTCTTCACACATTCATTAGTTTCTTCACACATTCATTAGTTTCTTCACACATTCATTAGTTTCTTCCACATCCATTAGTTTCTTCAACATCCATTAGTTTCTTCACACATTCTTTTAGTTTCTTACACATTCATTAGTTTCTTCACACATTCATTAGTTTCTTCAAAATTCATTAGTTTCTTCACACATTCATTAGTTTCTTCACACATTCATTAGTTTCTTCACACATTCAGAGTTTCTTACACATTCATGGTTTCTTCAAAATTCATTAGTTTCTTCACACATTCTTTGGGTTTTCTTAACATTCATGAGTAGCTAATAATCCAAGGGCGCAACCTACAACTTCTGCTGCCACCGCGCCGGAGATCAATTTCCTTATCTAATTGGTGATATTTTCTAAAGTTCAAAAATAGAAAACAGGAAGTAACGTGCTTCATATTTATGGTAAACTTCGAACAAATATTTGAGAAAACTCAACCTTCTACATATTTATGAAATAATCAGTTTTAAGAACACCAGGGGGAAGCACCGTAGCCAATGAATATGATCAATAAATAGACAGTGAACAAGTATTAGGAACTTACGGAATTTTAAACCCAAAAAATAAGATTCAGTCACAAACCTATATTTCTGACGGCACCCATTGCCTTCTCTACAGACGAGCTTACGGCACATTGCCTAGCTCTACAGTCGAAAACATCCTCAGTTCTCAAAAAAAAAGCTTCACGAAGTCATGTCTTTAATAAACTGAGCCGGCTGTTGAACACAGAATAATCAGGTCAGATTCGATTGAACAGTGTTTGCATAAGCACTTGCAAAAAACTTTTATGCTTGTATATTTTGAAACACAACAACATGCATACATACACGACAGTCTCGTTGATCCTACGATGATCAAAATCTTACTCCACATGGTGACTATTGAAATGTGCAGCCTGGTAAAGTGGGGTGGGGGTTCGAACAGGAAACACATCCATGAGATTGGTGGTTGTGTAACTACATATGTTTAGCATGAGTTATCTCTGACAGCCTCCTTATGAACAATCAGATCTGATATGAGACTACAGTACAACTCCAGATGTCGTAATTAAGTGGGGTTCTATTTGTAAGCGTCTGTAGCTCAAGCGGTAGTGAGCTCGATCATGAACACAAGCGTACCTGGTTCAAACCCCAAGGTTGGCAGTTTGGAACAAATTCGTTTCCGTGGGATGTTTCAAAAAAGGGAAAAATAGACCTCACAGTTCAGAAAGCAATGGCAAACTACGGAACGTATAAGTGGTGCCTAAAAAAATCAACGACTCGTTTACTGTGTTGATGGCTCATCCTTTAGGATATGCCACGATTTTCATATTTTTGATCATTTGTAAAATCTTAGTTACACGCCTGTACAAATTGGTTATAGATACCATCCGATATATATTCGATATAGACACCACGTGCTGGAATCCCCGACGCAAGATTATCAAATGTGCCGCTGTGATAACACAAGAGTGACGCAAGATTATCAAATGTGCCGCTGTGATAACACAAGAGTGACGCAAGATTATCAAATGTGCCGCTGTGATTTAAAACAAGAGTGACGCAAGATTATCAAATGTCCGCTGGATAACACAAGAGTGACCAAGATTATCAAAAAGTCCGCTGTGATAACACAAAGTGACGCAAGATTATCAAATGTGCCGCTGTGATAACACAAAAGGGGACGCAAGATTATCAAATGTGCCGCTGTGATA
The DNA here is from genome assembly GCA_020796225.1 of Arion vulgaris. Lineage (NCBI taxonomy): Eukaryota > Metazoa > Mollusca > Gastropoda > Stylommatophora > Arionidae > Arion > Arion vulgaris. Next base: position 13,261 of record JADZMA010001487.1, read on the forward strand.
ACTTAAAGGTGACGCAAAATTATCAAATGTGCCGCTGTGATAACCAAGAGTGACGCAAGATTGTCAAATGTGCCGCTGTGATAACCAAGGTGACAAGTTGTCAAATGTGCCGCTGTGATAACACAAGGTGACGCAAGTTATCAAATGTGCCGCTGTGATAACACAAAAAGGGGACGCAAGATTGTCAAATGTGCCGCTGTGATAACACAAGAGTGACGCAAGATTATCAAATGTGCCGCTGTGATAACACAAGAGTGACGCAAGATTGTCAAATGTGCCTTCTTTATAACACAAAGTGACGCAAGATTGTCAAATGTGCCGCTGTGATAACACAAGAGTGACGCAAGATTGTCAAATGTGCCGCTGTGATAACACAAGAGTGACGCAAGATTATCAAATGTGCCGCTGTGATAACACAAGAGTGACGCAAGATTATCAAATGTGCCGCTGTGATAACACAAGAGTGACGCAAGATTGTCAAATGTGCCGCTGTGATAACACAAGAGTGACGCAAGATTATCAAATGTGCCGCTGGGGATAACACAAGGTGACGCAAGATTGTCAAATGTGCCGCTGTGATAACACAAGAGTGACGCAAGATTGTCAAATGTGCCGCTGTGATAACACAAGAGTGACGCAGATTGTCCAAAAGTGCCGCTGTGATAACACAGAGTGACCAAGATTATCAAATGTGCCGCTGTGATAACACAAGAGTGACTAAGATTATCAAATGTGCCGCTGTGATAACACAAGAGTGCGAAGTTATCAAATGTGCCGCTGTGATAACACCAAGGTGACGCAAAATTGTCAAATGTGCCTGTGATAACACAAGGTGACGCAAGATTTCAAATGTGCCGCTGTGATAACACAAGAGTGACGCAAGATTGTCAAATGTGCCGCTGTGATAACCAGAGTGACGCAAGATTATCAAAGTCGCTGTGATAACACAAGAGTGACAAAAATTATCAAATGTGCCGCTGTGATAACACAAGAGTGACCAAGATTATCAAATGTGCCGCTGTGATAACACAAAGTGACAAGATTATCAAATGTACCGCTGTGATAACACAAGAGTGACGCAAGATTATCAAATGTGCCGCTGTGATAACACAAGAGTGACGCAAGATTGTCAAATGTGCCGCTGTGATAACACAAAGGGGACGCAAGATTGTCAAATGTGCCGCTGTGATAACACAAGAGTGGCGCAGATTATCAAATGTGCCGCTGTGATAACACAAAGGGGACGCAAGATTGTCAAATGTGCCGCTGTGATAACACAAAAGTGACGCAAGATTATCAAATGTGCCGCTGTGATAACACAAAAGGGGACCAAGATTGTCAAATGTGCCGCTGTGATAACACAAGAGTGACGCAAGATTGTCAAATGTGCCGCTGTGATAACACAAGGTGACCAAGATTGTCCAAAGTGCCGCTGTGATAACACAAGAGTGACGCAAGATTGTCAAATGTGCCGCTGTGATAACACAAGAGTGACGCAAGATTATCAAATGTGCCGCTGTGATAACACAAGAGTGACGCAAGATTGTCAAATGTGCCGCTGTGATAACACAAAAAGTGACGCAAAATTGTCAAATGTGCCGCTGTGATAACACAAGAGTGACAAAATTATCAAATGTGCCGCTGTGATAACACAAAAAGTGACGCAAGATTGTCAAATGTGCCGCTGTGATAACACAAGAGTGACGCAAGATTGTCAAATGTGCCGCTGTGATAACACAAGAGTGACGCAAGATTGTCAAATGTGCCGCTGTGATAACACAAGAGTGACGCAAGATTATCAAATGTGCCGCTGTGATAACACAAGAGTGACGCAAGATTATCAAATGTGCCGCTGTGATAACACAAGGTGACCCCGATTGTCAAATGTGCCGCTGTGATAACACAAAAAGTGAGCAAAAATTATCAAATGTGCCGCTGTGATAACACAGAGTGACCAAGATTATCAAATGTGCCGCTGTGATAACACAAGGTGACGCAAGATTGTCAAATGTGCCGCTGTGATAACACCAAAAAGTGACGCAAGATTGTCAAATGTGCCGCTGTGATAACACAAGAGTGACGCAAGATTGTCAAATGTGCCGCTGTGATAACACAAGAGTGACGCAAGATTGTCAAATGTGCCGCTGTGATAACACAAGAGTGACGCAAGATTATCAAATGTGCCGCTGTGATAACAAAGTGACGAAGATTTCAAATGTGCCGCTGTGATAACACAAGAAATGACGCAAGATTATCAAATGTGCCGCTGTGATAACACAAGTGACGCAAGTTATCAAATATTTCCGCTGTGATAACACAAGGTGACGCAAGTTATCAAATGTGCCGCTGTGATAACACAAGTGACGCAAGATTATCAAATGTGCCGCTGTGATAACACAAGAGTGACGCAAGATTGTCAAATGTGCCGCTGTGATAACACAAGAGTGACGCAAGATTGTCAAATTCCGCTGTGATAACACAAGATGACCAAGATTGTCAAATGTGCCGCTGTGATAACACAAGAGTGACGCAAGATTGTCAAATGTGCCGCTGTGATAACACAAAAAGTGACGCAAGATTGTCAAATGTGCCGCTGTGATAACACAAGAGTGACGCAAGATTGTCAAATGTGCCGCTGTGATAACACAGAGTGACGCAAGTTGTCAAATGTGCCGCTGTGATAACACAAGAGTGACGCAAAAAATTATCAAATGTGCCGCTGTGATCTTACAAGTGACGCAAGATTATCAAATGTGCCGCTGTGATAACACAAGAGTGACGCAAGATTATCAAATGTGCCGCTGTGATAACACAAGAGTGACGCAAGATTGTCAAATGTGCCGCTGTGATAACACAAGAGTGACAAAAATTGTCAAATGTGCCGCTGTGATAACACAGAGTGACGCAAGATTGTCAAATGTTTGTGATAACACAAGGTGACGCAAGATTGTCAAATGTGCCGCTGTGATAACACAAAAAGTGACGCAAGATTGTCAAATGTGCCGCTGTGATAACACAAGAGTGACGCAAGATTGTCAAATGTGCCGCTGTGATAACACAAGGTGACCAAAATTATCAAATGTGCCGCTGTGATAACACAAAGTGACCAGATTATCAAATGTGCCGCTGTGATAACACAAGAGTGACGCAAGATTATCAAATGTGCCGCTGTGATAACACAGAGTGACGCAAATTTCAAATGTGCCGCTGTGATAACACAAAAAGTGACGCAAGATTATCAAATGTGCCGCTGTGATAACACAAGAGTGACGCAAGATTATCAAATGTGCCTGTGATCACAAAGTGACGCAAGATTATCAAATGTGCCGCTGTGATAACACAAGAGTGACGCAAGATTATCAAATGTGCCGCTGTATAACACAAGGTGACGCAAGATTATCAAATGTGCCGCTGTGATAACACAGAGTGACCCAAAGATTATCAAATGTGCCGCTGTGATAACACAAAAAGTGACGCAAAAATTGTCAAATGTGCCGCTGTGATCACAAGAGTGACGCAAGATTGTCAAATGTGCCGCTGTGATAACACAAAGGTGACGCAAGATTATCAAATTGGCCCGTGATAACACAAAGTGACGCAAGATTATCAAATGTGCCGCTGTGATAACACAAGAGTGACGCAAGATTGTCAAATGTGCCGCTGTGATAACCAAAATGACGCAAGATTATCAAATGTGCCGCTGTGATAACACAAAGAGTGACCAAGATTATCAAATGTGCCGCTGATAACACAAGAGTGACGCAAGATTATCAAATGTGCCGCTGTGATAACACAAGAGTGACGCAAGTTATCAATGTGCCGCTGTGATAACACAAGGGGACCAAAAATTATCAAATGTGCCGCTGTATAACACAAGGTGACGCAAGATTATCAAATGTGCCGCTGTGATAACACAAGAGTGACGCAAGATTGTCAAATGTGCCGCTGTGATAACACAAGAGTGACGCAAGATTATCAAATGTGCCGCTGTGATAACACAAAGGTGACGCAAAAATTGTCAAATGTGCCGCTGTGATAACACAAGAGTGACGCAAGATTATCAAATGTGCCGCTGTGATAACACAAGAGTGACGCAAGATTGTCAAATGTGCCGCTGTGATAACACAAGAGTGACGCAAGATTATCAAATGTGCCGCTGTGATAACACAAGAGTGACGCAAGATTGTCAAATGTGCCGCTGATAACACAAAGTGACGCAAAAATTATCAAATGTGCCGCTGTGATAACACAAAGTGACGCAAGATTATCAAATGTGCCGCTGTGATAACACAAGGTGACCAAGATTATCAAATGTGCCGCTGTGATAACACAAGAGTGACGCAAGATTATCAAATGTGCCGCTGTGATAACACAAAAAGGGGACGCAAGATTATCAAATTGCCGCTGTGATAACTAGAGAATCATCGTGCCGTTGGGAACAGAAAACCGTATATGCGAAAAGATAAAACAAACAGCAATCACATGTCTAACCTTGATCATGTATGCCCCACATGTGGTAGGAGATTGTGTTCAGGTTGGACTATACAGTCACCTCCTCCCGCCATACCAGACAGGTGCAGCACCCACGTCTGGGACTGCTGTCATCATCGCTTACGATGGACGGCTATTACTACAAATTTGTGTCTTGTTGGACAACATGCATAAACGCAATTTCGGATGTGCCTGACCTACAAGCTGTCGGCCTCACGGGGCACGTATTCACGTTCTGTGTGCAGACCCACATAGTGGTTCGGTTGATAAGAAGAAACTTACAAACAAACACTGCAGATGTTTACTTTCGTGTCCTGATCATCGACAGACAAACATTTCCCAGTGTTTGCTCACCTTTTCGTGACTGACGATTAGAGATGGTGCCCGCACGCTGTTGTGAGTCATGTCCACGGATCATCAAAACCAACTCGTGCAATTTAGCAAAAGGGGGTCGTGTCAGAATACTTGGTCCTTGCTTTTATCAACGCTCATTTTCCCAAAAAAGGGCCAAATTTATTCGAAAAGTAAAAAAAAATTCTCAAAAATGTTTGAATAGATGTATTGTCGGCGTTAGAATTGGGGAAATTAACAAACTGCTTCGAATTCTAGCTGGTTGATCCTAAAACTGTCTTAGTACTCATTGTTCCATCTCCATGGCACCCAAAAAAGATAAAACGGGTAAGAATGTTCTTAATCCGGAACAACCACACAGTGGCTGAAAAAAGGCCAAAG